>BTPG01000008.1:108554204-108680343 GCA_036245525.1 Semisulcospira habei
GGCATTCACTGGAGTGACTATGTCACCAACGTCGAGGTCCTTGAACAGGCTGAAACTGTGAGCATCGAGGCTTTGCTGCTGCGGACACAGCTCCGCTGGGCGGGGCATGTCTCCAGGATGGAGGATCATCGCCTACCAAAGATCACCCTGTTCGGCGAGCTTGCTACTGGACACCGTGACAGAGGGGCACCAAAGAAGAGATACAAAGACTGTCTCAAGAAGTCACTTAGTGCCTGCCAAATCGACCACCACCAGTGGTCTTCGCTTGCTGCGGACCGTGACACCTGGCGCTCCACCATTTACAAGGCAGCTGTCTCCTTTGAGGACTCTCACAGAGCTAGCCTTAAGGACAAGCGGCTCAGGAGAAAAAACAGAGATGCCGCAGCTCAGAACCCTGGCCATACCTTCCCCTGCAGCCACTGCGGTCGAACCTGCCTGTCTCGGATTGGCCTCCGCAGCCACGAACAAGCCTGCAGACGTCGTGGGCAACTCCTATAAAATCTTCGTTCGCGAAGTCAAGCCAAGAGAGAGAGCTGTCAGCAAGGCATTCAATTCGAAGTGAAAGCCAGTATGGGCGCCGGAAACGGCCTTCTGCTGACAAAGAAATTCCGAACGAAAGAAACAAGTTTAGGAAAGGACAAGTACAACACAATTATCATTGTAGGGTACTTTTTTAAATTCATTTTTCTTTGTTTTTATTTTTTAAAACTTTTATGCATGCGCGTGGCAGTCACCGTTTTCGTCCCAGTGGATTTTGCTGACAAGTCTATTAATCGTGAACGCTAACACACACCGCGCACTGGTTACCAGGGGGCCATGTAAATATAGCGATGTTTGCTTTGTGTACTCACACGGAGACATTGCAGTTTATTCCCCTGACCTTCGTTGTTCATAACTCTACAGAAATCGTTTCGTCTGTCATGTTGTACAACACTCTTCTCACCGTTGTGATCATCCATCACTGGGAATATCTCATGTGAAAGCCTTTGGCGCTCATTGACTGCAAAGTTACAGCCTTTGTCCATCACCAAACCCTTCCATCTGCAAGGGGCATAGATTCTCATGAGCGCTTGCGGCAGCAGGGGTTCATGAGAATCTATTCCTCTTGCTGGCAGATATAACCAACCGATATTTTATCCTCAAGTGCAAGGAGGTAACCAGTGTTTTTATTCCACGGCTGGTTCTAGAGACAGCTCGAGAACTGGCGAAAAATAAAAACCCACACCCCGGCACCATATTGGTGATTAGCTTCGCTGACTTGTCACTTGCGAGAGAATGAATGGTAGAAAAGAAGATTAAATAATGACTAAAACATCGGTGTAGTTTTGTTAGTGTTGTTTTTGTGTTTGGCTGCATGTAGATTTTTTCTGCCAAGAGTGCGTTCCTAACATCATGAATGAATCCCAAAGCAACCCATGAAGTTGCTTCACCGCCGAGAAAGAGTGAACACAACCAAACTGCAAGAGACATAGATCCTCATGAACCCCGGCAGTCGCGGGGGCTCATGAGGATCTATGTCTCTTGCTGAGACTATGCTGCATCCATGTTTCTTGGAGGTTGAACGAACACAGATTTCAGAACTAAAATATGCGTCCAGTGGCAAAAAGTTGTTAGCTGTCAGTCATTTGAATTATTATTAATAATAAAAGAGATTTGTTAACTCATTCTACCCCAGACACACCACAACAAGATATGGGTCGACCATAATAGTTCAAGGGTGATGCCAGAATAGCTTGGCGCCTATAGGCGCCAAGCTATTCTGGCATCACCCTTGAACCATCATGGTCGATCTGTGTTCTGCACTGCAAAGCACTCTTCAGAGGACAACGGCAAAATTTGGGGATTTCGGTGTTGGGGTAGAATGAGTTAAGCGCTTATTCTAAAAGTAGCTCTAAGCGCTGATACAATGAAAAGGCTAACAGCTAACACGCACACACAAACACACACACACACACACACACACAACACACACGCACGCACGCACACACAGACACACACACACACACACACACACACACACACACACACACACACACACACATTCGTGACAATGGTGATGAATTGTGCATTGCTGGGGAAATTAGCTAGTCAAAGGCAGCGTTGTAGAGGTGGGTTTTGAGACGGTTTAGTTACGTGTTATCAACTAATTGGACATTGAACGGTTTATCAGAAAGTAAATGTACGAGTACATATTACCAGAAACGTTTTCCTGAAAACAACAACCACCACCACAACAAAACGACAACAAATAAATAAAATAAAAATTATTTTAAAAAAAAACCAAAACAAACACCAACAACAACAACAACAACAACAACAAAACCACAAATGCGCCAGTTTCTGTCTTGTTTTTTGTGGCAATGACAAATGAGAAAACGTTTCTTTTCATTCACCTTGCACTGACAAGAGACGAGAACCTCCCAAAGCGTAGAGCAATTAGGATCACAAGTTTAGTGCAGCTCTGAAATGTGACACGTAACAGGAGGGGTGAAATGAATTAGCACACTAAGCCTGTTGACAAGTGCGTCAAAGTTCAGTGCAGCTCAGACGCCTCCCATCCCTCCTCTCCAGACTTTCTTTGTGCAAAAATGTCGGATGGTATTTTTGGTGGGATCTTTCGGCTGCGGCAATCAGTTCTTGACTAGAATGAGAGCGAGCGATTGTCGCAATGTCACACACACATTCACACTTCTACGTTATTAAGTTATTCGAGATGTGCCGCCTCCGGATACGCTGCTTAAGCCGAGTATCCGGAGGCGGCACGTCTCGAATGAGTTAATAGATTGTGTTGTAAACTTTTTCTAAGCGTGTTTTTTCTCGGTTTGGTTTTTCTCTTTTCATTTTACTCGGCGCTTTTGGGTCTGGTCTGCCCTTCCCAGTGCGTAAAGGCCGTCGGGCCGACGTCGGCCCGATGGCCTTTTGCGCACTGGGTTCTCTGTGCGTTTATGCGTACGTTGTGCCGCCGTACGTCTGTATGATCATTGCTGATTGTCGGTCGTTATGTGGGACTGTCACAGGAGTATATTATGAGACCACTTACGTTTCCCATGCTGATGACCTCCGCGTTGAGACCATTTTGTCACATTCAGAGGGTGGGGCAGCTGCCGCAAAGGGCAAGGGGACTCCAACCGGACAGGCTCAGCCTCTTGCCTGCTGTATCGTATCCAGTTCCTGACTCTGCCAATCCACTCACTGACAAGAGGCATATATTCTTATGAGCCCCTCCAGCCGCATGAGTTCAAGAGAATTTATGTGTCCCTTGTGGGCATGAACGGTCCCGTGTTTATTTTCATCTCTCTTCAATATCATAACACCTCCGCCCCTCGGACGAATGAATGTGTCATCAAGGTTGCGTTGCATGACAGAGCTTAAAATCCTGCGCAAGTCACAAAGCAAGGCCACGGCCGCGGTGCTTATCTGTGGCGGAGAACGTTGCTTTGTGGCTTGTACAGGAATTAGGCCTCTCGTGCAACTCAGTTCAGGCGGGTCAGTTGCATGATAGAGCTTCAATGACGTGCCGTCTCCGGATACTGGAGGCGGCACGTCTCGAATGAGTTAAAATCTTATGCAAGTCACTATGCAAGGTGCTCTCCTGTAGCTCACCTTGCTTAGTGACCGGCAGGAATTACTCTCGTGCAACAGAGCTCAGGGGTTTAGCCTGTGACTGCCTGTGTGGTCATTTGCACAAGCGCGAGCAACGTCACCTCTCGCGCAGGGCGCGTGCTCAGCGGCTTCCGGCACTTCACCACGCTCAAGTACATCCGCTAAGGGTGTTTTTTTTTTTTTTTTCTTCTCTCGAGTTCTCAGTTGCGCCAGACCATCAATATGCCGTCTTGGTCCTCAGCCTACATCACACTACATCACACAATTTCACTGTGAGCAAGAGACTTAGATTTGCCTGACTTCTTGCAGCCGCAGGTTCTCATGAAAATCAGTATGCCTCGTTACTGACTTCTATGCATTCATTCTCTGTCTCCGCCGTGGAGTAAACGGGCAGTTATCCCTTGGTTTTAAGTGTACTATTGACTGGACACAATACGGTCCTATTTGTGTTACAATAAGTTTGTGATATGGAATCACAGGGGGTGAAACATCAGGCGATGGCTCCTGCATGTGAGAAGCAGAGTTGTAAGTGAATTTAGTGGCCAGTAATGACTCGAGGTGCACATTTACTTCTTGAGGCTGCAGGGGTGCATTTAAATCATAGCTCTTGCAGATGTGAAAAGGGGTCACAGGAACTGAGTATGTGAATGGTAATATTCCGCGTCGTCGTCGTCGGAAGGAATGTTCAAGTCTTGTGGGGTGGAGTGAGCACGCGTAATTGTGACCTTAACTGACCTACAGTCGTTGGCCTTCTTAGGGTCAGAGAAAGCCGGCCGTCCCGTCGGTGAATCATAGGGCGTCAGCCGGCACAGATCTACAGTAGGGTGTGCCCGGGGTTGCTGAACCCTAGTGTGCGGCATGCAGCTACTGGTAACCCTTGTGTGAGAAGCACGAGAGGGTTCAAATATCTTAAATTCCTTTACCCCCTTCACTTCCCCTGAACTTATGCTGCACGTACATTTTTCTGTCTGAAATCTTGGTTCGTTCAATGACCAAAAACCAACACCGTCCAAGAAACTACGTGGATGCAAACGATTGGTCTCAGCAGAAGGCATAGATCCTCATGAGCCCCCGCAGTCGCGGTGGCTCATGAGGATCTATATCTCTTGCAGCTGGATCGTGTTCACTTTTTCTTTCTCGGCAGTAAAGGGGTTAAACCATTGTTCGCACTTCCTCATTGTTCAGACTTCCTTACTGGCAACTGATTAGGCATAATGTCATCCGTTGTAGGATGACTGAGTAAACAGATTCCAGCAACTATGGGGAGGAATGTTATGGACGAAATGTCCTTTACACAAGAATAACTTGAAACAAAGTCGATTGTTCGAGCAACTGTTATAATAAGAATAATAAGAATAAGAGTACTTTATTATCTCGAAAAGAGAAATTCGGTTGTGGTACATTTATAACAAATAGTACAAACAAGACATGAAAACATTATAACATAATTATGAACATTTTCTCCCTGCACTTGCACAGCTACAAATTCCAAATGGACATAAGTGTTAACACCTCAAAATCTTTACACATAATTTTTACACATCTCATAAACATCTTTTATGGACTGAACTGAGCGGCACTTATACATTCACACCCACCTCTACACATGCATACATAATACGCGTGTTTCAACCTAGTCCTAATCCTCACTACTTATTATACAAACGTCTCAATACATTATTACACTTTATTACACACGCTGCGTAATTAAAATCTACCTTAGTAAAATAATTAGTGGGTAAACACTCAGTAACAACAATCCCAATATATCCATGATCACCACCAAATAAAACACAATATAATCACTTCTCTAAAATCAACAAGCTCCATTCCTACTGATTGCACAGGTAAAGGATGATAGGGGGAGGAGTTGGGTTTGGGTATGCGTGGATGTACCTACAGATTGCTTAGAGTGATGGATTTGGGGATGAAACTGTGCTGTAGTCTGAGTGTCCTAGCTTTGTGCGTACAGAGTCTGCGGCCAGAGGGGAGGAGTTCATAGAGATGGGCAAAGACATGGGATCTGTCTGAAGCTATCCGCCTACCCTTTCTCACCACACGCTGTCCATACAGGGATTCCACACTGGCTTGCTTACTGTTATTCTTGTTGTTCTTAATATTAGCGTACGTAAGCAAGTTCAGTTCACAACTGTTCTCGGTTGTCTTGTTCAAAAGTTTAGTCCAAGCCGTAAGGTGCACAACCACAGCCGGTTAGCACGCAATTCTGATTTAATAGTGCTTTCCGGGTTTTGTCTTCACGGTATCATTGTCTACGAGTTTGAAAAAAGGTTTTGTTGTAACTATTCTTGTCCAACATCCAGCCGACTGACAATAAGACATATTGAACGTTTTGAATCTTTTATCTTGAATCTACTGAACATATCGTCTAGAAAAATGGCGCAGAGTTACTGTGTGTTCGCTGTTAAATCTGATGTTTGTTGGCGTGCCCAATCGTCAAACAGTCTGGGCACAGATATTCCACACGAAAGACCCACCGGATTTGCCCTAGGGTCGTTGACCCCGTATCGGGAGGATCTGTAGAGCAATAAAGGTCAGCCTCAGTATATCACGAAATCGGATATAACACGGTGTCTCCCAAGTAGATACCCAGTAAGCAAGAAGTCCTATGGCCGACTGAAGCCTTAGCTGGCCCGCGCACAGTCCTGCGCGGGCCAGCTAAGGCTTCACTTCTTGCTTATTTGTGTCTTTTTTTGTCTTCATGAGCTTAGGCAAGTTTAGTACCACCTCAACACGACCGCCAATAACGCGTTCTGACTTAATGCCTCACACGTATCACGATATGAGAAGGTAGACCAGTGTTTCCATTTTTAGTAGAGCCGTTTAATTGCTTCGGTCTATATTCACACTTGCACGGGTCAAGTGTTTCAAGAGGACGGGTCACGAATGGAAATCCGTTTGCCGTAATTATGCTTATATCCTCGAAACAGCGGGTAAATTGTTCACTGAAATAATATGTTTACTCTGCACTTTATTTGACACCGTTCAAACAAATCAAATCGGGTTATATTGACCCATGTCACATGCATTTGCGCACAAAGTGGTTTGCGTTCTTCAAGTTTATGTGATGAGGGGCTTTGACGGGTTTACCCCTTCGGCTGTCGGCAGTGCCTTTTGTCGAGGCGATTCCTGCAGGAATCCGGCGTCTTGACAAACAGCGCTGCCGACAGCCGAAGGGTTCACTGGCAAGACTTGAATGACATACATTCTGCTAAAATAAATCATCAGAGAAAGCAATGACTCTGACTTTGTCATGGCACGAAATTTAGAGACTCAAATACAGACGTACTGAAGGCAGTTCCGCAAAACAACAAGAGAGAAAAATAGTGGCGTAGTTTGGACTGAAGTACCTACTCAAGTTGTTTATACGATTGCCGCGTACTTAGCGGTACTTCGCACTGTATAAGAGAACCTTCCTTGTCTTTGAGTATTACAATGAGGTCGGAAGATACGTAAGTCTATAGACTTATGGTCTGTATTAAGCACAATGTAGACCACAAACTCAAAACTGAAGAAACACCGCTATTCCGGATTTGGGTCCAAACTAGTGTTGACATCGAAGTAATCCAAAACAGTTCTTCATCTGTCTCCCTTCCACTTCTTAACCCTAAACAAGATCCAACTGCAAGAGACATAGATCCGCATGAGCCCCCGCAGTTGCGGGGGCTCATGGGGATTTATGCCTCTTGCGGTCACCACTTTGCATCCATGTTCTTTGGACGGCTGAGGCTCTTTGGCGCTGAGTTTACAAAGACTTTAGAAAAAGCCTGCGTCATCTGGCAGAGAAGGGGTTAAAGACATGGATTCGTAGACTGAGCCCTTTAATTCGCATAATTATGCCCCTTTAGCTGGCAGATATCACATACGTAGTAGATTAAAAGAATCATCTGGGTTAAGTCTTCCACTGAAAAAGTTCAGTGACTGCGATGTTACTTCAATAAAAACACTATAGATCTGCCAAATTTAATTCAAACAACCAGTCAACAAAAATTTGCCATAGCAGGATGCTTTTGTTTTTCAGATAGATAATATTGTGTACTGTTATGTGATTTCCTGGCTCACGGCCTCGAGACGTAAGGTCCAAAATCATAGACTAGCACACAAAATTATTTGTGCAACGCCCAAACTCATCTGCAGCCATGATTTGCTGGTAACCAACGGCGTTGTGTACTAACCGCACTAGGCATATCCTGTTTTCTGAAGCGATTGTTGTTGCCCGCTTCTTCCTATTGCGACAGCAAGTTTGTAAACTATTGCCGTGTTCAAGGGTCTTGATTACAAGGTTTCAAGAGCAGCATAAATTGCGTTTGAGTGCTTGAACCGGACGCTTAAAGTATCATCATTATTAATTAGAATCTGCTGAAAAGGTTACTTCGAACTCCTGGAGCGCGATAAATCTATAATTATGTGTGTGCTGGTTCGACTGATCTTATGGCCGAATCCATAATGTTTAATTAATAGAGCTGCATTCACTTTATATCTCGTCAACCCCCGTCACAGCCGGAAAGCAAGAGGCAAAGAACCTCATGAGCCCCCGCAGATGCGGGGGCTCATGAGGTTCTTTGCCTCTTGCTGACCCCAGTCATATCTGTGTTCCTTGGATTAATGGGATGATTTAGTGTTGAATTTTTCGCTGCTTTCAAAGACATAATTAACGTCCACTGGCAGCTAGTGAAAAGGTTTAACTTCCACTGTAACTCTCCTCATATTGTGAAATACTGCCTAATTTATGAGGCTATGTTAAAAAATTATTTAAAAAAAGATGCGAGGCTAATGACAGGAACAGGGGATACAGGGATCATTAATAACAGTAATGCATGCATGATGAATGGCTAAACTTGAGAAAAATCGCTCTTTAACTCATCCCAAATGAACCATGCTGATGATTTATTCAACAGTGTGCTGGTTGGTGATTTTGGACCTTACTGTAAGGTCCAACTGCAAGAGACATAGATCCTCATGAGCCCCCGCAGTTGCGGGGCTCATGCGTATCCTTGCTGACACCACTTTGGATCCATTTTCATGGGCTGACTGAAGCTGTAAGGTCCCCAAAAAATCTCAGGCAAGCTCGCAGATTCCCACCAACTGATTTTCTGCTAGGCAGTGTTATGACTGATGCCAACCTTAATGGTGCCATCCAAGGCAGACTGTTGAACCTTGATGAAGTACAATACAACATACAAAGGTATACAAACATTTGTTGTTTATTGTGTAAATATGATCTAGTACGTTGATGTCTTGCCGTGCAGACGGTGTTTGTTTTATTGATCATATCCAAAATGTCACGTCAGTTTACGTCGAGAGAAGACCTGGTGGGATCTTGCAGCCAAATAAAAGTAAAACGTTGTCAGTACGTAGTCTGTGTTGAATCATCAGCCAGATCTCCTTAACTCATTCTACCCCAGACACACCACAGCAAGATAAGGATCGACTATGATAGTTCAAGGGTGATGCCAGAATAGCTTGGCGCCTATGGACGCCAAGCTATTCTGGCATCACCCTTGAACTATCATGATCGATCTGTGTCCTGCACTGCAATGCAGTCTTCAGAAAACAACGGCAAAATTTGGGGATTTTGGTGCTGGGGTAGAATGAGTTAACACTGTCAAGCTTAGGAGTTTTCCAGATTTTTGTTTTAGGATTCTTTTTACAATCACATTTCAGTTACCAGTGATATCAAGCATGTTTAGTTTGGACTCATTGTTAGTTTAGGACCGAGTGCCTTAGATTTTGCAGGCGTCCTCTTACTGGACTAAATAGGCCTAGCACTGAGCTTCCGCAAAACTTCAACAAGCGGCTAGCTGACGGGTAGTGTCAGACTAGCTTGGTAGCTTCTGGCGCCAAGCAGATCTGGCACTATCCTTGAACTATGATCGTCACCATGCCCGAAGCTGACCTGGCAATACTCTTTGACCCTTTCGCTGCCAATGGACGCAAATTTTATTTATGAAATCTTTAATAATTTTACGCCAAAGAGCCACAGCCGTCCAAAAACGTAAATGCTAAGTGGCTTTTGCTAGAGGCATAGACTCCTCATGAGCCCCCGCGTCTGCCGGGGTTCACGAGGATCTATGTCTCTTGCACTTGGGTGATGTTTACTTTGACCTGGCAGTGAAGGGGTTAATTATCGAAGTCAACCCGTTTCTAGCTGCGCTTACGTCAGAGGCTGGATGGGTTAACTCTTTGAGACAGAGAAAAGGTGAATACGATCCAACTGCAAGAGATATAGATCCTCATGAGCCCCCGCAATTGCGGGGGGGGGGGGGGGGGGCTCATGAGGATCTATGTCTCTCGCTGACACCATTTTGGATCCATTTTTCCTAAGGTGACTGAAGCTCTATTGTCGCTGATTTAAGGATGATTGCAGAAACACAACCAGATCTGCAGTGAAGCGGTTGAGAGCGAGCAGGCCGCGTAAAACAGACGGTGATTGCCAAATGGTCCTCTGTGTTTGTTAACTCCTTCTAGCCCAGACACACCACAGGAAGATAAGGATCGACCATGATAGTTCAAGGGTGATGCCAGAATAGCTTGGCGCCTATGGGCGCCAAGCTATTCTGGCATCCCCCTTGAACTATCATGGTCGATCTGTGTCCTGCACTGCAATGCGGTCTTCAGAGGACAATGGCAAGATCTAAGGAATTCGGTGTTGGGGTAGAATGAGTTAAACAGTCATGTTCTGAGTGTTCGGGCCGGTAAATACGGTGGAAAGCACACTCATCCAAGTTTCTGCTTATTGCCTCTAGCGCATGGGTACATTTGTGTTCCCTGGCTATTTCAGTCTAAATTCCAAGCCACTTACGGAAAGCTTTCAATTGGACTCCTGCTGGACATAATTGCCTCTTGTTATCTGGCAAGTTCCCAGCTCCCTAGTGTCTTCACTGACATTCACTGGGACTCGTTTGGTATTTCGTGGATTAGTGGAGAACGAAAAAAACAACAGCTGCAAGCTAACAGGTAACCCTCTCGGTACTGCTTGGATGTAAGTGTGATGGTCTATAATTTGGGACCCTACGGTGAATCCGTAAGGTCCAAAATCACAGACTAGAACATACGTGTAACTAAATATTCAATTATTCATTCCTTTATTTAAAAAAAAAAAAAAACAATCCACATTTCTGATGCGATGTTATAGATGAACATATGCTCTGGATGTTTTCGCACTGCTTATGGACGTGCTAATGAGTCTATTGGAAAATTTAAGCCTCGTGCCCCACTAACCCCTTCACTGGCGATAAAAACCGAACAAGGCCCAACTTCACGAGGCATTGATCCTCATGAGCCCCCGCTGTTGCGCGGGCTCATAAGGATCTATGTCTCTTTCTAATTCTATATGTATCCAAGTTTCTTTGGGCGGCGAGGGATCTTAGGCGTCGAATTAACAAATATTTCAAGAACATAACTGTGATTTGGGTCCACTGGCAGTGGAGGGGTTAAGAGAGAGAGAGAGAGAGAGAGAGAGAGAGAGAGAGAGAGAGAGAGAGAGAAAGAGAGAGAACTGCTATCCGCAGAAAGCTCGACCATAGGATGTTACGCACTTTATTTGCGCGAAGAAACTGCAGACAACCACCCTATGTGTCTGACAACAGACTCTACCTATCAGTATACATGTTTTAAGCCACTGAAGGGAAACGCGCCTTGTATAACATGCTGAGATAATCAGAACAGTCGAGTTGCACCTGGATGGATAAACAGTCAACCCTACCACGCAAATATGTCGGATGTATTTCTTTCCAAAGATAAAAAAACGCCCCAGAAGTGTTCAGGATCTTGATGATGAGTTACATTTGTCATGATTTTCAATGAATGCGGAAACTCGCTTTTTACGTTTACTGTTATCAAGGTAAAATAATAAATGCATGTGTCGGCTGCCTGGCAGACCCTCAGTCAACTTCTTTCGTCTGGGAGGGGATAACTTGTACTGGTTCCCAACAGCCGCAGGGGCTTATTAAAATCCATCCCACCTGATGCTAGGAGGCTAAAGCCCCGAGACTGTCTGCCTCTACGAAGAAAAGATGCAAGCGAACCGCCATTGCCGGCTTACATTTTTAAAAACTCCCTACACGAAAACAGTCATCGGAGTTTAGAGAACGCCGGTTGCCGTGCACCAATATCGACGATCATTTCACTTGTGAGGTGAAGTTGAGATCGTTTGGTTTCGTAAGATCGGGTAGGCTTCAAGCCAGCACCACCGGTAGCTGTTGTGTACTCTGGTGTCTTCGGCCGTGGTTTTAGCCCGTTCATTGCTGAGAAAAAAAATGAACACCACCCAACTGCAAGACGTATAGATCCTCACGTAGCCTCCGCAGTTGTGGGGGCTCACCAGCATCTATGCGACTTGCTGAAACCACTTTGTATTCATGTTATTTAACCGTGTTCTTTTAGCGTCTGGGGGTCTTTGACGTTACGTTTACAATGATTTCAAAAACACTATTTAGCAGTGAAGGGGTTAATAGCTTTGTACACTGAAGCCATATATCTCGAGCTCTCTTACCTGTTGAACTAGGGGATCAGTACTTACATCAGAAGTGTCCACTTGTTTTTGAATGATTGTTTTTCTAGCTGGTTATGAAAAGATTAAAAATACATTTCAAACGCAGATCCGATTAGGAGTGTATCTCATGCAGGCAGAGATATAATTTTGTTGTTAACGTCTAGGGATCGGAGTCAGAAAAGAATAAAACATTGACCTCTTAGCCGGTCGCTGCTGGAAAAAATGCGAATACCAAACTGCAGAAGGTGGAGCTTATGGGGTTCATAACCTCATGGTGACCTTATTAATAATATACGTCTTCCAAGGTTGTGATTTGATGCGACTATTCGGTGTTAAGTTGCCCTTTTGCAGAGACACAAGTTTGCGTCCTCACCGATAAAGTTTTCTATAGGACATTCTTTTCAGCATCATACAGGCTAATAATAATAATAATAATAATAATCAGGCGCTTTTTCTCAATTTTTGGGCAAATCGACTCAAAGCGCCGCGAACTGAAACCCAACACGCACACTCACGTAACAGACACGGATTTACGCCATTTAAGACAAACACAGTACAAGACAGACGAAGGGCCATTTCAGCTACTGAAGTCACAGAGATTTTTGATCGCTTGTATTTGAAATTTGTAAAGTGGCCTGAAACCGGTACCAAAGTGTGTGTGGGGGTGGGGGGGTGGGGTGGGGGGGGGGGGGTGGAAGAACCGGAGTACCCGGAGAAAGAACCCCCGACGGTCCGCCCGAATTAACGGTGACACTTACCAGAGGAGAAAAGTCCGACGCCGGAACCCGTTTTCGAACCTCGCACCTTTGGCATTGGTGGCAGGCGCCTTAACCACTGCGCCACGGACCGCCCCGTAATACAGGCGCACGCATCGTCTGACTGTGCCAGCAGTTAACCCAAAGGCTTCTTCTTTTTACGACAGGGTGCCAAGATCTGTGGATCTAAGAGATGCGTCAGGAGTAACTGCAGACGGCTGTATGTGAGAAAGTGTTGTCACAATGTTGGCACTGCGCTCAACCTCACGTCAGCTCGTTAGGATCTGATACTAGAGAATGTATTTCTTTCTAAAAACAGAGGCAATCTACACAGACATTGACTTGTTAGTCAGGCTGAAAGCCTTGATATTGTCTTGTGGTCATGTGTCAGAAGACCATTTTTTTCAAATCAGCGATGCTTTTAAAAAATATATTATTAGGACCCAACACTAGAGAAGGAACTAAATCCGAATTCAGTACGTCTCGAATGAGTTAAACTGCCATAAAAATGTCTGCTGTGCAGTTGTAGGGTCTTTACATAACGTACGCTTATGGGTCAGTAGGTACAAACGCCAAAAATGCATGCAGCCGGGGAACAAACTGCAATATGTACCCGTTTTTTTCCACCCCTCTCCCGGGATTTTTTTTTTTTTTTCAGAATTTTTCATCCTTCCTACTCTCTGCTCTAAGGAAAATTTGGGCTGGAAATATACTCTGTTAGCTCCGATTAGTTGCAAGAGGCGCAGATTTTGGTGATTCCTACAACCGCAGGGACTCATGATAATCTGTACCTCTTGCTTGCAGATATCTGCCAACTTTATATTCTCAACTTGAGAAAGTATTGAAGTCTTTGTTGAAGAGTTGCATTAGGAAACAAATACAAACAGATCTTTCCGTTTTCAAAAGACATAGACTTACGTGTACCCCTGCCGACGCAGTGGTTCATGAAAATCTATACCTTTTGCGGCTTGCACTGAGAAATCTGGCAAATGTACCCCCTTAGTTCACAACTGTTACCAGTGTTGTGTTGGGAAACAAACACGCCAGGCGGTAGCGGCGCCACATGTGGTGGGAAGTCAGACTCAGTTCTTCTTTCTCGAACACTGGTGGGAAGTCAGTGATTTAGTGTAAACATGGGCGGGTACGCCACCAGTCAGCTGGTGTGGCCTAGAACTGCCAGTCAAAGGTTTTCAAGTACAACGTACCTATAGCAATATACGTGCTGTAGTTTGCTTTGATGTAGTAACTGAACGCTTTTGTTTCTCTTAAACATCTTCACTGACAGCGGTCGCAAATTGTGTTTCCTTCTGAAATCTTTATACGTTTAACGGCGAAGAACTCAAACCGTCCAGAGAACATGGATCAGCGGAGTGGTGCCCACAAGAGGCATAACTGAATCCTCATGAGTTGATCCCCCGCACTGCGGGAGCTCATAAGGGACCTATGTCACGTCTCTTGCAGGAAGATTGTGTTTAATTTTCCTCGGGAGCGAAGGGGTTAACGCGGAGTATTGCAACCGCTATTTTGCCGCGGGGCAGAAATCATGGACTAGCGTAGACTACGCTTTCTGCTTAGGGCTATCTAAAGGGTATTACACTCCTAAGTTACATAACAGATGAGATGTAACCATTCTCCATAACTTGACCGACGCAGCGATCGCGATCAATTGATTCAATTTAATCTGGCATAGTTATTTTTTTGGATCCTAAAATGACGATAAAATGACGGTCACTGACGACTGTTAGCGTAGCAAAATTGAATGCACCGTGCCTTTTCAGCATCCCCTATTACCTTTGAACTTTTTATGAAAAAAAAAGCAATCACAACAAAGAAAAAAAAAACCACTTAAAGCATTACAACACAGTTACTAAATTTTTGATATATATCTTTGACAAACACAATTATTACAACACAATTTATCAAACTTTCGGGTTTAACCCGAAAGTTTGATAAATTGTGTTGTTTTTGCCCCCTCTAAACGTGTTTATTTCTTTGTTGGTAACCGTCGATTACCTTGCATTTGTACACGCTTCACCATTTCGGTCTGGACTTTCAACTGAACATGTCTCCTGTATTTCATCACCACAGTCACGTATGTGTGTGTGTTTGTGTGTTTGTGTGTGTGTGTGTGTGTGTGTGTGTGTGTGTGTGTGTGTGTGTGTGTGTGTGTGTGTGTGTGTGTGTGTGCCGTGTTGTGCGTGTGTGTGTGCGTGTTGGCTGTTAGCCTTTTCATTGTATCAGCGCTTAGAGCTACCTTTAGAATAAGCGCTTAACAAATCTCTTTTATTATTATTATTATTTGAGGTCATCTTGCTTCAAGGGGGACTGAGCTAAGATTGAACTGTGAATTAACTCCACCCAACCACGTGTGCTGGCCTGTGGCCGTATTTCGCCATAGAGCTGAATGCCGTAAAGTCCAAAAATCGCAGACCGGCACACCTGCATGTAGTCAAACTGTTGCCGCTAGGGTTTCGTGTGAAAGAAAAACAGAAGATAGTGGCCGGAAAATAGAAACAAGGAACGACGTTTCGGATCAAAGATCCTTCTTCAGGTGACATGGAAACAAACCACTTTGTTTGTGTTTGGACGTTTGTTTCCATGTCACCTGAAGAAGGATCTTTGATCCGAAACGTTGTTCCTTGTTTCTATTTTAAAGGGTTTTCCACCACTATCTTCTGTTTTTCTCTCGGCACACCTGCACTTATATGCCTGTATTTTATTAGAGGCACGAGTAGCCGCGGAATTCCATGATCTGGAACCGGCTTTTCCCAAGCATGTAGGGACCCATGAAAACACCAAGAGGCAGCTGATGAGGGTAATTGCACTTTTACACTCACGCCCCACGCCCAAATGACGTCAATAACTGAAACTCTAATACGCACAGTTTTATTTTCTCACTTACTGTTGTTGATTTTTTTCTCCCAAGGTCCCGAATATAGTGTTTGTCCTCTATTCGATCCAACAACACGTTCTTCCGCTCGCAAGAGCAATAGATGCTCACGAACTCCCGCAGCGGGAATATCTAAAGTAAATGAAGCAGGGTCTCTTAAGGTCTCATGCGGATTTAGCCTCCGTTACATTTGGACTTAACCCCTTCACTACCAGTGGACGCTACGCTTTTGAAATCAATTTAAATTCAGCGTCAAAGATCCCCAGCCATCTAAAGCCGGAACCTGGCTACAACTTGGTTTCAAATGTTCTTCTCACAAAAGTGGTTAACTCTTTCGAGATGTGCCGCAACCGGATTCGCGGCTTTACGCCGCGAATCCGGATGCGGCACGTCTCGAAAGAGCTAATTCAACGTCAAAAACCCCAAGCCGTCCAATGACCATCTTCTTCTTCTCGAACGCCGTCACACTTGGGAGTTTGGCCGGCTCTCAAAATGAAATCTGTTGTCTTCTGTAGCACCTCCACAGGCCCGTACAGTTTCTCTTGTAGAGTGGCGGGCTTCTGCGTCCAATGACCATGGAAACTGACAAACGATGCTTTAAGCAAGTGGCTTAGATCCTCACGAGTACTACCCGCAACTGCGAGCCGACTCATGTAGATCTATGCACCTTGCAGTTGGATCCAGACAAATGTGGGTCATAGGGTTTGCGTTTGTTTACTTGTTGATGGTTGTCCTTAGGTTGTTGATGCAGCTCAGTGTGGGTGATGGAAGATGACTCGGGCAAGGCCCATTGTTGCGCATGTTCTTGGAAGCACACGCTGGCAGGGAATGCAGCTATTTTTGCACACAACGTAGTATTGGTCGACATAAAAACTGATCCTGAGCCGTCGTAGATATAATCAGTCCCGACTGTCTGAGGATGTAGGGATCACCAATGAGTGAGGATGAAACCAAACAAATCCACCGAACACTCACAGTAATAGGCATAGATTCTCATGAGCCCCTGCGGATGCAGGGGCTCTTTCCAGTGAGAACCTATACCTTTTGCTGAAGGCAAGCAATGGTGTGGATCTAGTGGGACGAAATGATTTGTTTCCGTTCCCTGTTTTCTCGGTCAGTCAGGTTGACCTGACCCAACTGAAAACGACATCCAACCCGAGAAATGCATATTCCGGACAAGGTCGTTTTTGGCATTTTGTTGCACCAACATTCAGTTCCTGCAAACTATTTAAATGCTTTCTTTAGACGCATAACGCGTCGAGCGTTTCAAGTTTGTTTTGTCCTCTCATCTTCACACCGTCATGATTTTCTGTCAAACATGGCTTCAGTTCTGCTGCAGAGAAGCTGTACCGCTAGAACTACACTTTACTTGCCGAGAAAAATTAACAACACCCAAATGTTTCTTGCTGAAACACAATCTACGTTCATTGGCAGTGAACTGACTAAACGCCTTGTATAAGGTTTATAGTCCATAAGCTAGCCAGGTCTACCGTGCAACCCCCCCCCCCCACCCCCCCACCCCCTGTACTCAATAAGATGGGTTTTAAAATGTACCTTGTATGTCCTGACATGTTTAAGCCATGTTCCCCGAAAATCCTTAGGAACACACCAGAGATGTAGCCGATGGCGCAAGGGTACCCCCATTCACGCTCTTCGCACAGGTTAAAATGAAGTTGAGAAACATTTTCCTCTAAATAAATCAAAATTCATTCCAGAAGCCCAAATCAGGCAATATTATGTTTAGGCACACCTTCTGCATCCTCTGCAAAAAACAAAATGTGAAAATATTGAATCTCTGGCTCACAGTGAAGGTATTTGTGCACCCAGTTAACGGACATTTCCGTGAAATCGCAAAAAAAGACAAAAATACTGTGTCAGATGCCTTCAGACATTTTCTATAGCACTGACAGTCCATTTTAAGGCTTACATCATTAAAACAGGATGTCACAATTATTATATACTTAACTAGGTGATGCTGTGATCACTGTGAGAGCTACAGTGGTTGATTTTGTATCCCTATCCCCAAGTTTTAAAAATATACAAAATTAATTTTAAAAAAATCTACTAAAGTTATTCCATTTCACTTTGACCTCTCTTTACCTATTAAGTTTCAATAATGTGAGCATAAAGTACAAGAAAATAATGAAAGTCGGCATCCTTTACGGTACGTTCGTGGTGAATAATAGCTTTTTCCCAATTAAAATTGCGGATTTAGGAATGTACGTTGTTTCCGATGCCCTCAGAAATTTTGTATACAACTGATAGGTCTTTTTTTTTAGGTTTTATTGGTTAGGATAGAGTACCACAGTTACTCCCAACCTGATTTTATGATGCTGTGATGCATTTAGGGGCCATAGTGGCTAAATCTGCTGCCCTACCCCCATTTTACCAGTACTCAAAGGAAAGCAAAATGATCATAACAATTGCTTATGTCATACTCCTCTGTTTAAATATTTTTGTTGCCAATTTTCTTAACAAAGTGTGCATGTTGAGCATAACATTTGTGATCATTTCATTAATTTCAATGTGACCCATCAATTTAATTATTTTTAGTTAAGGCATGTTTAACAAGGGCTGCCACTGAAGCTTCTACCGTCTGCACATTCTTCAGTCTTGTCAAACTTGGGGAATCTGTACCTCAGGGAGATGTTGTGTCTGATGCTATTTTTGGTCTGCATTAATGACCTCCGTCCAACAGTACCAAGGTTTATCTTGAGCATCCTCCATGCGGATGACTTTGCAGTGTTAAGCGCAGCAGAACATAAAGAAATAGCATCCTGCAGAATCCAGGATGCTGCCAATAGAGTCAGCAGCTGGACTGAAAGATGGCCACTCAAACTGAGCTAGACCATCTCTTTCAATCAGATGGAAGAGTTCACCTTGAAACTGGAGACCTTCCAGTACCAACGACAGACAGGCCAACTTTACTGGCAACAGAGAAATTATTGGATTCACGTGGAGGCCTCACATCGAAGCCATGGAAGCTAGAGCTGCGGAAAAAAGTCTCTGATGAAGAAACTGGTGGGGACCACATTGGCGCAAATTACAGCTTCCTGGCGCAAGCAAATACCAGCTCGGTCAGCACACACGATGAAGAGACTTACTAAGCACTGACAGCATGGGAGACTACAGGCGCAGACCAAGAACCGTCAGAAACGCCCAAGTCTGAACCGCCAACTGAAGGTCATGCAAAGGGCTAAAACCGATGTCCTGAAACCAAGCCCAAAGATGTGTGAAGAGCTCTCTTCAGATACCTGGACATCTCGAAAGAGCCTTCTAGACAACATAAACAATGTTCCAGGACTCTTTGCCAAAGGTCGCGGCACTGCACAAAGCCAACTCGCTGGAGATTATGCACAAGCGCTACCCTCACAGCAGCTGTGGTACCGCTCAAGACGCCGTGCGGAATAAAGGAAGTGGCGTGTACATCTGTTGTGCAGACCACCTTACTACCTCCCTCTCCTTACCAGCTGGCGGCAGCAGCACCAACTATCGTACAGATCTGTAGGTGCTCAACACAGCAGCAGAGCACTAGCTAGGAAAAGGCAGCAGCTTGATCCACTGATCTCACCAGGAAGCTCCAAGATAGACTGGATGACCTGTCCACAAAATAGTGCTGCAGTGGATTCCAGTGCATTCTGGAGTAGCTGGGAATGGAGAGGCTGACAGCCTGGCCAAAGCAGGCGCCAGACTACCTCAAGATCACAACCTCCTGTAAAGAAACCAAGACACTACAGCAACAAAGTGATTGGCAACAGCAGAATGGCGGCTGCAGCCCGTGGGCAGACGACATCAACAAGCTGAACAGGGAGAGCCAGGCCACCATCTTTGATCTACGCACTGATTACTCTGGACTGGGTCCGTACAGAAAATCAGGGACGAAGTTCACAAACTTTTCATAACGTTTCACAAACCCAAACTGAAGCCTGAAGGTTTACACACTTTAATTAAGTCACTCTGTATCCGCAGCTCATTTGAAGCGTTCGTGCCTAATGCATGAAGAGATACCAAAATAAAAGAACGCTTAGCGAATGGCGGAGCTCGGTAGAAGCATAAACCACCCATCAGAATGTTCGGCAGAACGGCCATGCAGTCACTTTATGATCAGCGCTAAATATAGATCACTTGCAACAAGCGTCATCATGATCGTTCGCAAAGGAATAGTCACAAATTGGGGGAGAAAAAAAGAAGTAGACAAAAGTTTGCCAGCACTTTGTCTTTTTTTTTTACAAACTTTCACAGACTTTAAGGAAAAAGACTGAAATTGGCAGACTTTCCAGGGCCCTGAAAAAGCCTTGTCATTTTTTAAACAACTTTCACAAATGTTCACAGATCCTACGGACCCTGCTGGACTCACCTCTTGAGACTGGGTCATGCAGAAACAGCCCTATGCGAATTTGGCGTAGAAAATCAGTCTCCTTAGCACATTCTCCAAACATGTCCATACAGAGAAGCGTTCCGCTGGCAGTTCTGACCAGAAGAGACGCCCCTGTACACCAAACTCTGAAAACATGCTGCCGAGCTCTTGACAGCTTACTTATAGGCAGCCAGAACAATATAAGATTTAAAGACGGCCATCAAAGAATTGAATGTTGCAGAAGAAGGTGGAAGTGGTGATCTCGTGGTGGACATGTGGAAACTAAGTATTTTGATAACATTGTTTTGGTTGTTAGGAACCATGAAACTTTATTACGCATATTCATATTTACACATTTCTAGACGAAAATAAATAAAAGGAAAAGGGGAGACCTTACTACACCCGCCTTACGCTAGGTAAAATATCACCTAAAAGACCAGCCAGTTAAAAATAGTTACAATTAAATTGATGGGTCACACTGAAATTAATGAAATGATCACAAACTATTATACTCAATATGCACACTTTTTTTAAAAAGAAAACTGGCAACAAAAAAATATTTAAACAGAGGAGTATGACGTAAGCAATTTTTATGATTATTTTGCGTTCCTTTGAGTACTGGTAAAACGTGGGTAGGGCAGCAAATTCAGTCACTGTGGCTTCTAAATGCATCACAGCGTCATACAATTGTGTTGGCAGTAACTGTGATACTTTATCCTAACCAATAAAAACCTAATAAAGACCTATCAGTTGTATACAAAATTTCTGAGGGTATCGGAAACAACGTACGTTTTCCAATTCGGCAATTTTAAATGGGAAAAAGCTATCATTCACCACGAACGTACCGTAAAGGATGCCGACTTTCATTATTTTCTTGCACTTTATGCTCACATTATTGAAACTCAATAGGTAAAGAGAGGTCAAAATGAAATGAAATAACTTTAGTAATTTTTTTAAATTACTTTTGTGTATTTTTTAAACTTGGGTTAGGGATACAAAATCAACCACTGTGGATCTCACAGTGATCACAGCATCACCTAGTCAAGTTTATAATAATTGTGACATCCTGTTTTAATGATGTAAACCTTAACATGGACTGTCAGTGCTATAGAAAATGTCAGAAGGCATCTGAAACATTTTTTTTTTTTTTTTTTTTTTTTTTTTAGCAATTTTGCGGAAATGTCCGTTTACTGGGTGCACAAATACTTCACTGTGAGTTAGAGATTCAATATTTTTTCATTCTGTTTTTTTTTGTGTGCAGAGGATGCAGAAGGTGTGCCTTAACATAATATTGCCTGATTTGGGCTTCTGGAATGAATTCTGATTTATTTAGAGAAAAATGTTTCTCAACCTCATTTTAGCATGTGCGAAGAGCGTGAATGGGGGTACCCTTGCGCCATCGGCTATATCTCTGGTGTGTTCATAAGGATTTTCAAGGAACATGGCTTAAACATCTAAGGACATACAAAGGTACATTTTGAAACCCACCTTATTGAGTACTGGGGTGGGGGGGGGGAGGGGAGGGGGGGTGCACGGTAAATCTGGCTAGCTTATGGACTATTACAAATGGAAGAATTCGCTAAACTTCCATAACCTGGTCTGCGTAGCGTCTGAGAGGATCAGCTTTGATCTTGTTCAGTCGTCTCCCAGCTAATTTCTTGGTGTAGCCACTTCCGCCTTCAAGTAGCTTAGATTCTCGAGAGACCTAGTAGCCGCAGGGGTAACTGCCAGAAAAATTAAACCAATTTACATCATCAAACGGAAGTATCGGGGCGCGGCTATAGTCTGCACACTAAGCTCCATCCTAATTGCTGGTTGATGTCCAGCACGCTGCCGGTTGGATTTTCACTGAAAGCAGCGATACTTTTATACAGAATCCCTGCTGAAAGCTACTCAGTCAGTAGTCCAGCAGCGAAATTCTTTTTGTTTTCTTCTCCAAACTCCTAGATCCTTTTGTGTCCATGCAGCTTCTAGGTCCGTCACATTTACATACGTGTGCAGGTCTGTGATTCGGACTTTACGCGGGCTTCAAGCCGTAAAGTCGGAAAGCACAGACCAGCACAGATAGTGCTGGAACAGGTCAATCCGTTAGTCTCATTCAGTGTTACGTGGTAGTCGTAGTCGTAGTATGAAGCAATCACACCAGACGCACGCACGTAGGGTTCTTGTAAATAAACTTCACTCAGCAGCAACTCGTCACTCGTGGCACAAGGTCGTAGACCACAATGAAGTAACAGTTCCAACAATATTTTATTGCAACGATGCGATCTCCACACAATACATTCACAAATGCATCCACACTGATACACTGTCTCCTCTACAATGCCGCATCAACACTTTTGACACACTGCGTCTCTCGTACAATGTACACACATACTTCCTAACACAGCCTTTTATAGCTATTAGTGATTTCCAGAACAATCCAGCAAATTCTCCCCACACAATCAATCAGAAAAGAAAACGTAACCAAAAACTCATTAATATTCATGAAAACGAACAAATTACACTAATTAGGTGTCTTTGATACAATGTTGAGAAATGTAGCCGACACCTTGACGTCGTATCTGAGGTCACTAGAAGGATCGCGACCCTGCTCGAACCTTGCAGTCTAATGTAGGCGAAACTACGCGTCACAGAAAAATCGAACGCAAAAGATAATGACTCCTAAAAAGGTACGTAATTCTTATCCAAAATAACTCTAATGAATATCGGATATTTCCTATGATTAACACACACATGCTCTCAAAGAATAACACCACCACAAACGTAACATTTAGTCAGCGCACGGTGCGTTCTTGAAGGTCCTTGCCTTATCCTGACGTTGCACACTGGTTGTCTCCTTCGATTCGCTACCGCTGATCAGTAGGCAGCAAATCTAAGGAGACAACCAGTGTGCCTGAAGATGCTTATTTACCCACATTCATTTTGTTCTTTCATGGAGTAGGCTAGCAGGGGTTCAGATGGAGACGCTGAGCTTCAGTCAGGTTGTTTCTGTTGTTAGGCAGGCCTCAGGGGTTTCAACATTAACCCCTTCACTGCCAGTTTTAGCAGATTGTGTTTGAGTGATTATTATTTTAGCAGATTGTGTTTGAGTGATTATTGTCCGTTCAACGTCAAAGATCCAAGACTTTTAAAAACAAACAAACTTGGATACAAAGTGGTTTCAGAAAGAGGCATAGATCCTCATGAGCCCCCCGCGGGGGCTCATGAGGATCTATACCTCTTGCAGTTTGGTGGTGTTCAATTCAGTTTTCTCTGTAGCCACTGGGATAAGATTCACCGCGTTACTACAGGTGTTAGGGCATCCTATCCCGCCTTCGTCTTTGCTTGCCACGGTTTTCCTGACGCAGGTGTTCATGGCATGCTGCTGTGAACATACCACAGCCGACAACATCGCTATTTCTGTTAACCCATTCAGCTCTGACGCACTACAGCAGGAGATGGGTCGGCCATGATAATTCAAGGGTAGTGCCAGAAGTGGCGCCTGTCGGCGCCAAGCTAATCTGGCACTGCCCTTGGCCGGAATTACCATGGTCGATCCATCTCCTACAACAGGTGCATATTCGTTAGATGACGCCTCCAAAATGTGGGAAATACGTGCGCCGGGCTGAATGAGTTAACTGAATTTATTCAATAGTTGTGCCGAATCTTCTTGGTTCCCAAGGCTAAAAGCGTTATCATTGACATCGAAATTCAAGTCAAAGTCATTGAACCTTGTACACTTTCTTTTCGCTTTAATGCTTTTAACACGAAGAAATCTCCAGCAAATAAGGAAGCACGCTTTGAAGGGACAAATACAAAACAGTTTATAATAAACTGAGTTAAACTTAACCCTTTTTTTAGCGTGTTTCTTTCTTTGTTGGGAATTTTTTTTTGCATTTTACACGCTTTGGTCTCGACTCAGCTTTAACACGAAAACGAAGAAAAAAAAAAGAACTGAAAGTTGACATTCAGGATTTACGTAATTTAAGATATGTTTTGAAAGTCTGCCAAATATCTAGAAAATACCTTACGTAAAACTTATGAAAAGTCAGTCATGCATGTGCGTAATTATTTACGTGTGAAGAAATGACGCTGACACTGAATAGACGGACGGATAAGATTACTTTTTCGTGAAAGCACCTGAAGTGCGATTTTATCTGAAACGAGTCTTACGTATACGTACCTCGCCCCCGGTCGTGACTCACACACGCCTACAGGTGTATTTTCTGGATAACGGGTCGGTGGGATTGGACGCTAATTGGTGAATGCGACTGAACCGTGAAGACGATGAGTTTGTTGGGTACGGGTGAGGATTTTAAGTAAAGACATGCAACTTCATTACGCAACTCAAGACTGAAAATCCCTCGTTGTGTAAGGTACGCCCGTTCACGTGCGTGAAATGCCGAACACCACTATGATCCAGCTGCAAGAGGTATGGATCCTCATGAGCCCCCGCAATTGCGGGGGCTCATGAGGATCCATACCTCTTGCTTACACCACTTTGTTTCCATGTTCCTTTGACGGCGGACGGCTGTTCCTCCGATCTGTGACGTTGAATAAATAGTCATTTCAAAAACACAATCTGCGTTCACTGACAGTGAAAGAAGATAGGCAAGAGGCGTAGATTCCTCAGGAACCCCCGCATCTGCAGGGGCTCCTGGTGATCCATGCCTCAGCAACTGGATTACGTTAACTGCACAGGTAAAAAGTAGTTTTTGATTTGCGTCATCTGGAAATATATTTCCAGATTTTTTCCTTTAGCTTTGAAAACGCCCTTACTGATTGCGCATTGCAGACAGTCTGGAATTAAGTGCCACAGGAACAGTCATCTTCAAGGGATGGCAATTTTTAAGGGGTGACTGATACAAACGAACTTGTTGGCGATTGCTATCATCGGCCACATGCCAGGCTGTTGAGTAGAATCCGAAACAGTATAGATGCACCGAAACAAGCACGCAAACAAAAAGAGTTCAGACATTTATTTCTTTAAAAAAAAAAAACATGCGTGTATTATGAGGCAACCTTATCACAAACATTTTCACGTATTGGTTGTCTCCCTCGATTCTCTGCGCTGTTCAGTAGCGAATCGTGGGAGGCAACTAGTGTGAACAACTATTAGATTTTAACTTCCCCTGGGACATGTAGTGATCGGCGACGGTGTGTCAACAATTTTCTGTGGGTTTGTTTAATGTAACCGAGAGCGGGAGAGCAGTTAATGTGCACTTTGACTGATTGTGAAATTGAAAGTTAACGTTAAGTTACATGAAAGGGGCTATATCACTTACTCAGAAGAAGAATATTCAGTGAAGGGGAACACCCTCACACGTGCAATCACTTATAAAGAATATTAGCCGGCAAAACACACATATGAAACAAAACTGAATTGAAGTATTTATATATCCCGTCAAGACTTGATTAACAGAGGAAACAAAGAGGCATGCCTCTATATGATTAAATTACGTTCGATTTTTTTTTAATTTATTTTTTTTTATTACTATTATTGTCTTCATTGAGAAACTGTCACTTTTTCCCCGCCGTGAGATGGCCTTAGTCGCCTGCTCGGCGTTAAACTCAAATCACTGTCACTTTTCCTGCACCTCTAATCACAGCCTAAATTGTGTTAATTTGGCTCTAATATAATGAGAAAACAACGCTCTGTGTTTTCTAGGTACGTATAATGAAAATGAAATGTTCAAGAATACATAATTATATATGATCCGTACCAGCTGGGATGTGCAGTCTTTAGCAACATGAAAGAAAACTTCGTGAACTCAGTAAGGCTGGAAGTGAAACACATTGTTATTTTGCATTATGTTGGCGATAGTGTGTGTGTGGTGTGTGTGTGATGCAGAGAGGGGGGGGAGAGAGAGAGAGAGAGAGAGAGAGAGAGAGAGAGAGAGAGAGAGAGAGAGAGAGAGAGAGAGAGAGAGAGAGAGAGAGAGAGAGAGAGAGAGAGAGAGAGAGAGAGAGAGCTATAATCGTATACGTAACTCAATATAACTCCCTGGCTTTGCATAACAGCTAGTGTCAGCATGACTGAGGCACAAATTTTCACGAGCCCCTGTGACTGCATGACGATCTGTGTCTATTGCAGCTGGCTGGGGCTACATGACAAACTGTGCACACATGCATGTGAAGATGAAAAACTAGATGTACTTGGTTCGTTCTGGTGAGCGCAAAAATGCACGACAGGCGCCACCCAAACACTCAGTTGTTGTAAGAGAAGCCGGGGGGGGAGGGGGGACAGGGGGGGGGGAGGGGGGGGGGAAGAAATGATTTACTTGCAAAAAAACATCTTTAAGACCTGCAGTCTCACCGACTTAACCCCTTCGCTGCCGGTACGCAGCAAAAGATTCACCCACCAACTGCAAGAGGCATAACGGATCCTCATGAGACCCCGCTTTCGCGGGGTGTCATGAGGCTTTGTGTCTCTTGCTATCTAAATTGCTATATTTGCGACACACTGAAGAGGTTTATGAATCTGATAAAGTTTCAGAGGCACATTCTTTTTCCTGCAGCGAAGGGTCTGAGAGCGTAACTAATGACCCCTTGCAGGAAAAATGAGACCCGACGTTCAGAGCTTATTGTTTGACAGTCAGTGTAACGTTTCTGGAGTTTTATCTTTAAAGTTTTCCTTCGTTTAACTCATTCTACCCCAACACCGAAATCCCCAAATGTTACCGTTGTCCTCTGAAGACTGCACTTTGGAGCAGGACACAGATCGACCATGATAGTTCAAGGGTTATGCCAGAATAGCTTGGCGCCCATATGCGCCAAGCTATTCTGGCATTACCCTTGAACTATCATGGTCGATCGTTATCTTGTTGTAGGGTGTCTGGGGTAGAATGAGTTAATTAACTTGTTATAGAGTGCATTAACGTTCGTTGGTGTGTTAGGGTTCACAAGATAGGCTTGGTACTGAGATTTGATTTACTTGTCTGCAAAATAATGAAGAGGTTACTTTCATGGTTTTTGTTTTGTTTTGTTTTGTTTATTTATTCTTGTTGTTGTTTTGTTTTTGTTCTTTTGTTTTTTGTTTGTTTGTTGTTTTTTTGGGGGGTTTTTCGGGGGGGGGGGGGTGAGGGGGGGGTTGTGGTTTGTATTGTTTTCTTTTGTTTTCTTTATTTTCCTTGATATTTTTGTTTTTGTTTTGTTTTCTTTCGTCTTCTTTTGTTTTCTTTCCTTTTTTTCCTCTTTCTGCTTTGCTTTGTTCTGCTGTTCCGTCTTGTTGAACATCAACTGACCTTGTTGTCAACTCCTTCTTTAACAGTGGTCGAAGATTGTATTTCTGAAAACTTTTTGTTAATTCAACGTCAAAGAGTAAAGAGTTCTTGACGTCACAGGATTACTGATATAATGTGGCATCAGCAATGGGCATAGTTCCACCTGAACCTTCGCAACTGCGGGGGCACATGAGGATCTATGTCAGTCTCTGGCATTTATCTTTTTCATTTTTTTTTTCGGCAGTGAATAAATTAATGACGCTGATGCTGATGACTATGGTGGTGAGAGTGTTGACGTCGACAACTACGAGCACACTGGTTAACTTTATTGATTTTTCTGACTGAAAACCCTAACGGTAACAGATATTGTTGCTGTTTGTGTGTTGCAGATATGATGGTGTCTGGACATCATCTGTTGGCCGTGCTGGTCACGGCCTCGGTAATCTGGGCAAATAGGGCACAGGACGGTACGTTATACATCTCTGCATATGTATATATATGCTCTATATAGATAACAGACGTACGGTCTCTGTGTTTTATGTGATGGTCAAAGAGCTGTAGGGTCCACAGAGCAGCAAACATCTATTTTTGTCGTTCTGGCTCTGCCCAATGCGCAAAAGACCATCTGGTCGATGTCGGCCGCCGTTGGCCTTCTCACGGTCGTGCTTGAGCCAAAGGCGGCCGACATCGGCCCGATGGCCTTTGCGCACTGGGTGCTTATGTAATGCGCTCTGTTACCATCACTTTTATATTTGTTTTCTTCACCCATTCGTGACGAGCCGCATCCGGATGCGCGGATTCGGCCGCGTATCCGGATGGAAACACGTCTCGAATTAGTTAACGTGTCTTTTCCATGTTCAAATTTATTTCAGATTTGACAAAGAAGACATCGTGTAACCAATACAGTCCGTGTCCAAGAGGACACTAGTCTGTCTCCTAGATCACCTTCCACTGTCCTTCAGACTGTTCCTTTTGTCTCCATGAGGCATGGATTCTCGAAGTCAAGAGGCATAGATTTTCATTAGCCCATGCAGTTGCAGAGGCTAATGGAAAGCTTTGCCTCTTGATTGCAGAATTTGTGGGTTTGTTTTTCTTTTCAGTCTGTTATCTGGGTGTTGGACATTTCTTGTTGAGGCTTAATGTTTGTAATACATTTATGTTAACCTTTTTGTTACAGATGAACTTCCTGAAGGACTCCCTGCAGAGGGAGGGTTTACTGTTCCCGGTGAGTGTCCAAATTAAGAGCTGAACCGTAACAACGCACAGATTTGACTTTCAGTTGCCAAAAAAATTGGTTTAAGTTAGAAAAGCGGTACCGTTTTCGGTATGATATATAAAGAAAAATGTGGAATGAATCAGGATTGTTTTCTGAAATAATGTTATTTTCACGTCCGCCACTGTTCTCATTTTTTTCAGGGTGTGGGAATCAGAAAATGGATCTCATTTTGATTCTGGACTCATCGGAAAACGAAGTTGCATACCAAGCACTGAAGTCATTTGCCAACAACATGGTGCAATTCGCCAACCCAGATGCTGGGCTCGTTAGAATCGGCGTTGTGGCCTACAGCTCGGAGGTCAACAAGGTAAGTTTTTGTTTTCTTGTGTGTTTTCAAGTGTGCCATATACATATGAATAAATTGATTAGATTATTAGATACAAGTCTATTAACTGCAAGAGACATAAACAAGAGATATAAACCCTCATGAGCCCTCGCAGTCGCGGGTGCTCCTAAGGTTTTATGCCTCTTGTTAGTCTGCGTTCTTTGACCCCGTTTCATTTGATTTCTTCACGCGAGTGTTGGACAATGTGCAGCCGTTTCAGACGCAAAATCCGTGATCCTTGACATTGGAGGGGTTAATATTATAAGTTATTGGTCGCAGGGGGTTGCTAAACGGACCCTTGTAAGCCTGAGGGAGGTCAAAGGAACCATTGTACCCCTAAGACCGAAGGCCTGAGGGGTACAATGGTTCCTTTGACCTCCCGAAGGCCTACAGAGGACCGTGCAGCCCCTGCTACCAATAACGCATTTGTTTTCATTCCTCCACTATTTTTGTAAAAGAAATCAAGAAAAAATCTTCCGACCTGCATCGCGCCAGACATGATTGACGTAAAAGGAATATATATTATACATAATAGACTTATGTCCTAATTTAAAATCTTCATGACCTTGTCGTCTCCAGTAGTGTGCCTGTTGTTTCAAACAACACTATGTAACTTTGTACTTTAGAACGTTTGGTGATCTTTTATAGAACAAAACTGACGTCCAAGACGCGTCAGAAAGAGGGCTACAAAAAGTCCGCCATTTGTCGCTACAAGGGTTTTTGTAGCTCGGTCATGTGGCACAGTTTGCGCTAAAGAGATTGGTCGTGTGACGTAGGGATGAAAACAAAGACTTTTGTTTTTTTATCCCTACGTCACACGACCAATCCCTTTTGATGTAAATTTATCTAATCCCCAATGCAAAAGAAAAATTAAAGTTATGTTAGCTGTTTTACAAATGACTCCGAAAATGTCGTGCAGAACATTTTCTGATTTTCACACCTTGGGCATACAGGTCACAATGGATGTAATCGTACCCGACAGCCGAGACAAACTGTAGGCTTATGTAATTACCGCATTATTAATGAGAAGATTGTTTTTTTCATAAACAGATTCAATTGTTTTAAGATTAACCCATATAATTTGTGAAATTAATCCCAAAAACGTGAATATATATATATATATATATATATATATATATATATATATATATATATATATATATATATATATATATATATATATATATATATAATTATCACTAAAATGTTCTAGAGTTACAATGCAGGTTAACGAACTCATTTAATATCTCCCTTTTATCTAACTATAAGCAAAAAATATCTAGTAAAAATAAGAAAAATTACGGACTCCAGTGTGGATCAACCGGTTTTTGTGAAACGGCCATTTTCTCGCCAATGAGCATCTTTATCCAAAAATCGAAAAAAAAAAGGTCGGGAGATAAATCTTTTAGGGACAATATCCTAAAATTTCAAGCTTGTCCGTCCTCAAACGCGGGCTATAGTCGCTGTCACATCCGCGCGCGCGCGCACACACACACACACACACACACACACACACACACACACACACACACACACACACACACACACACACACACACACACACACACACTCACACACCATCATACACACACACACACACACACAGTCACACACACACACATACACACACACACACACACACAGTCACAGTCACACACACACACACACACACACACACACACACGCGCGCGCGCGCGCGCGCGCGCGCCTGGTGCTTGGCGCTTAGCGCCAAAAAGACGTTCACTAACAAAGTTTGCGTAGCTCGACGTGACGTCATTTTTATCGTGTTACTTCCTTGCCAGAATTTATGCGCCGCACGCCAATAACGTCATGTGCATGCTCCGGAATGCGCTCCGACCCAGCCACATTTCAAAGTCTACCGTATTTTTTAAATACGGTAGACACAAACGTGAGAATATCCAGCGAAAGTTTACACAGCCTGAATGAATCTGGGCGTAAATCTACCCAGTGTAAATGTGTGCTGTCACTATTCCGTTGAGATGTTTTTATTTGAGTAAATTCAAGCTTTTGTCGATTTATGCTGAGTGGAATCATGCTGTGAAGATTCACTCTGAGTTTACTTAGTTCTAAAAATAAATGAAAAATCAGAGGAACACATTTGTACTGGGGGTTTATGTACGCCTGTGTGGATTTGCACTGAGTACATTTCGGTTAGTAGTGTCAGGCTGGGAAGTTGTATGTCCAAATATAATGAAATTGTCCACTTCAGCGCCAATGGCGGTAATCGGAAGGACTCTGGTAAAGTTTTGTTTTGGACTGGGTACATGCATTATATTGAGCAACATTTTTGCTTGATGATACAGTGCCGATAAACAGACAGATGTGATTACTTGATCCTCGTCTTACGACTCGGACATTTTGATTCGGGTCTCGTAATGACATGTGCCTGTTATCGGCACTATATCAAGCAAAATGTTTCTCAATATAATAGAGTGATATTACATGATACCTGAGCATCTAGATTCGCCACGTTTTACGAGTACATATCAAGCTTTGGATGTGACTGAGCCAACTACGGGCGTGTGCCCGTAATCTTTTTGTTTTACCTGTACATGTTTAATCTAACAACTTTAACGACAAAGTAACAGCAACAACAAAAACATCATCAGTAGACTATCAGCAACAACAACATCACCAACAAAAACTGCACCAATAACAATATAACAACAACAGAACCACAAAAGTCGAAATGTTCCTTTCATATTCCCCCCTCCCCCCCCCCCTCCCCCTTCAATATACGTGGTGGGACTGTCGCGCGCCTCCGACCCCACCCGAAAGCTCATGACAGCCCCACAACAGATTATGAAAGGTACCTTTCTGTGGCAATCTGAGGGAAAAGTCCATGCTTATGTTTCCACACACTAGTCGGCTAACCGAGAAAGACAACCAGTGCGTTGTTTCTACAACCAGTGCGTTGTTTCAATGTCCTGTTTTCTCTCGCAGCGTATCGAGCTGACGGATTACAGCAGTACGGCGGATCTGGTTACGGCCATCAGCAATCTGAGGTTTCAGCCCGGGCGACGTGACACGGCCGGGGGCTTGCAGTCCATGAGGCAGCTGTTCAGACCCGCCATGGGAGACCGGCCTGACGTGCCTAATGTCGCGCTCCTCCTCACAACTGGCAACTCTGTCCTGCGCGCTGGCGAGGTGAGGGATTCAGTTGGTCAGATTCACCCTTTAAGTGTCGGTAGCTGTTTTTGTCGCAATGATTCCTGTAGGAACGATCGCTACTAAAACCGCTAGCGACGCGCAAAGTGTTAAGTAGCGTTTAAACACTTGTGCCGGTGCTGGTCTTTGACTGACCTTGCGGTTCTAAACCGTAACAGTTTCCTTTATATTATTTTTGTAATGTGTGCTTGTTCCCTAGTTGTTCTGCACATGTTTATTTATTTATTTATTTATTTATTTATTATTATTTTGTAAGGTAATAGTCAGTAATATGATTTTCATGAATTTAGTAATTAATTGCAAGGACAAAGACCATCTACAATAAGAAGCAAAACAAACCAAACCTAAAAAAGAAATTAAAAAGGCCCTAATACCAAATGTTATGGCACTGTTCGTTTCTGAGCATATCTCCGTGTCTTGTCAGGTGTCCAAGGAGGCGCGGCTGGCGCATGACCAGGATGTGCACGTGTTCGTGGTGGGCGTCGGTGTAGGGGACGAGCGGGAGATCAACAGCATCGTCAGCTCGCCCACGGACGAGACGAAATTCCTCGTGGACGACATTGCAGACCTCTCCTTCCTGCCTGACGTGGTCTACGGCCAGATGTGCATCCGTAAGTTCAGTCAACCAGTCTGTCCAACAGCAGTGACAATACCGATTGTCAAACTGAAATAAATTGAGCCCGTGACGGGGTGTTGCGCACGCGGTGGCACAGCGGATTTGCATTTAGTCACCATCGTCGGGCCCCTATGTGTTCTCGCTAGGATTTTTGACAATCGGTATTGACTGTGAGTGTTGGCACTAGGGTTTATGACAATCGGTATTGACTGCGACTGTTGGCACTAGGGTTTTTGACAATCGGTATTGACTGCGTGTGTCGACGCTAGGGTTTTTGACGACCAGTATTGACTTTCAGTGTTCGCGCTAGGGTTTTTGACAATTTATTGGTATTGACGGCGAGTATTGGCACTAGGGTTTTTGACAATCGGTATTGACTGCGAGTATTGGCACTAGGGTTATTTGACAATCGGTATTGACTTCGAGTGTTGGCACTAGGGTTTTTGACAATCGGTATTGACAGCGAGTGTTTGCAGTGACTAGGGTTTATGACAATCGGCAATGACTGCGAGTGTTGGCACTAGAGTTTCGGTCAATCGGTATTTTCCATCATTAGTACCTGTAAACACGTTTACATTTTATGTGTGCAGACGATATGTTCTAAACTGATACACTTTTTTTTTTCAGGTTTGCAGTCAATGGTCGTGGACCGACTTAAATGTAAGTAAATTATCTTTTGCGCCTTTCGTCATTTGATACTGCTGGAATGGATCAGTTAAGGGTCGGGATGCGTTATCTGTTGAATCGAACGACGGGGGTTTTGGGGAGGTAGGGCGAGGAAAACTAGGGACAATGTATACGAAGGGGGTAGAAACACATTTATGGCTGAACGTCCATGCTCATGTACACCACAAAGGTGATTTCAAACGCGGAGCACCGAATAGAGTCTGAAATAAATCTGGGCCCCAGCTGCGAGCTTTCGAACGAGAGGATAACGCTTTATCATGTGACCGGCCTCCAAGTTCTCCTACAGAGCTTCACTTCTTCTGTTCAGATTGCGAAAAACGAACTTTGATCCCAGTTAGCTTTATTTTGTTTCGAAGCTGTGTAAAGATTGCACTGTACGTAGAGCCTACTTTGAGCGACCACCCTTTTGATAGATCACCTGTCATTAATGACCTTCATCTAGGGGCTGTGGCAACGTAAAGGATACACCTTTAACCCGTTCAGTGCCGGGAAAATGTGAACAGGACCCAAATGCAAGAGGCATAGATCCTCATTTTAAAACTCTCCCTACTGTCTGCGCTGCCTGTAGCTCTCGATATTGGATGTGTGTTGCTAAATGGTCTTAGCTTTATTTAGGCCCCATGGCGTAGGTTTATTTAACGTATTGGACCGGCTGGCGACATACATTCAATATTCTGTTTGTTTTTTTTTTTTCACAAGCAGTGCAGGCACGTCCTGAGAAAGCCTTATTGCTGTCGGGACGTTAAGCAATGTACATTCATTCATTCATTACTTGCTGACACCTCTTTCAATCCATGTTCCTGGGACGTTTACTTTTTTCGGTGTTCAATTAACGAAGATTGCACAAGCATAATGTGCGTCAGCTGCACTGAACGAGTTAATGCCGTGTGCTACCTTTTGCCCTTCACAAATTCTCTTTGAGAGTGCACCTCTCTGTTAAGACCACTTTTTTCAAGATAGTCGCTCAAAACAGGTATTACCGTATTTCCCATGTGATGGTATGACAGCTTCCAACCGTGTGGACCTCGTGTTCCTGCTGCACTTCTCGGACAAGATGAACGTCAGATCCCTGGGGCAGGTCAAGGCTTTCATGAAGGGACTTGTGGACAAGGCGGATATTGATTCTGGAGCCGTCAGAGTCGGTGCTGTTGTCTATCGCAGGTAAATAGGAGAGGTTGACGACGACGACAAACGATGGTGATTTTGATGGTGATAATGATGACAACGACGACGATAATGATCATAAGATAAGATAATATAAGATAAGATAAGATAAGATAAACTTTATTGCCATATGCATAAACATTAGGATTTTTTGCGGCATAACTGACGAGCGTCCGTGTAAGATCAACGCATAAAACATACTTACATCACAATCAAGCAGACTTTAAAATACCAAACCACACATATGTATTTCAGTCATTCTACTAAATATGCACACACATCTAAGAAAGTAAAATAAGATAAATTTATCGCATAATAACCATATTCTGACAACAAAAACCGCCAAGTGAGCCGCAACGAAAACAGATTAGCTAAATTTATATTATTTGAAAAACTGTACTATCCTGTCTAAGAGATGGCAAAGAGAACATATAAAGAACTATAAACTACTAAGATGGGCTGTAGGTAATTCTAAAGGGACTTTGAGTCAATCTGCTGAGTTAAATCATATCACAGCCACATTAGACAGGGCCTGAATAGCCAATGGATAAAAGCTCTTCTGAAAACGAGTGGTTTTGGCCTTAATGGATCATGGAAATGTCGGTGACAAAACCCAGTAAACAAAGGTCAAAGATGTTTTGCTACTGGGGAAATCTTACACAAATATTACATAAATATTTCCAATTAAACACAAAACTGCTTTATAGGCCTACATGTGCTATTAATAATAATCATAATAATAATGACAATAATAACAATAATGAGATTTATAAGGCGCCTATACATAATAATAATAATAATAATAATAATAATAATAATAATAATAATAATAATAATAATAATACAACATAGTTTTTATATAGCGCCCTTCCCCACGGACAGCAAGCTCGGAGCGCTTTACAGCACTGACATAAAAATAATTTTTAAAAGGAGAAAAATTAGAACGCACTCACTCTTTAAATAAACACCTGCTCGCACCATTTAGACTCATTCCTAACACGAAACACACACGCACATACACACGCACACACACACACACACACACACACACACACACACACACACACACACACACACACACACACACACACACACACACACACACACACACACGCACACACACACTCGCAGCCTACCTACATGGGCTACCCATATAAGAAAACAGCCAACATTTCCAGGCAGCACATCCAGACTAAGCTAATCTTGATATGCTACCTGGAAAAGATTCTTCTTCAATTTTGTTTTGAAGGTCATCAGGGTAGGGGATAGACGGACATGCAGTGGAAGTGAGTTCCAGACGTGAGGGGCCTGATAACCGAAGGAACGGGCACCAGCAGTTTTAAGGCTAACTCTGGGCTGAACAAGCAGTTTCTGTGAGCTTGAGCGTAGACTTCTACTAGGATTGTGTGATGCAAGGGAAAAGGACAGATATGCAGGAAGTGTATTGTCATAGTGTTTGTATACATGATAATGTGCTCAGGCGCCATATATGAAGAAGAAAAATATTACACAAAAAGTGACAAAACAAGAACGATATGTACAGTTACACAAAGGAACAGAAAATGGCTGAATACATGAAGAGTTATAATCAAGATTAGAAAAGAGAGGTTTTAATTAAGACTGCGTTTTAAAACTGACACTGGACTCCCTGATTAGCGTGATCGAAGAGCGTAGTCTAATATTACAATAAATTCAGACTAATGTCATTCCTTTATTACAACACACGATGTGCGTCTAAACACAATAACTTGGTCGAAGAAACAATCAGATAATTTTACAATAAATTTAAACTGATGTCATTCCTTGATTTCAACATGTACGCCTGTCCACATATATTCGAATGAATTTAGGAGTGGTTTCTTTTCCAGACAAGCGTTTCCCGTGTTCCATCTGAAGCAGTACGCCAGCAAGGAGAGTCTGATGAACGGCATTGACGGAATCCCTCTCAACTACAAGTCTGCATCCGCAAGCGCCGCCGCCGGCCTTCAGGTAACAGACATTGGCGTAGCTATTGGTGAGGTTACGTATACACTGAATGGCTCCCAACAACGAACGAAAGCGAAGTAAAGGGTCTGCCACCAATGCTAAAAGTGCAAGGTTCGATACCCGGTTCCGGAGTCGGACTTTAAATCACTCGAGACGCGCCGCATACGGATACGCGTATCCGTATGCGGCACGTCTGAAATGTGTTAAGTGTCATGGTGAATTGGGGTGGACCGTCGGGGGTTAATTCTCCGGGTACTCTGGCTCTTCCTCCCCCTCCACTCCGGAATCAGTTCCAGATCACTTTATAACAGAATCTGCCACCAAACTTGCTGTCTCTCTAATCTGATCTCGCATCGACTATTGCAACTCTCTCCTTTCCGGCCTCCCTCACTCCACCACTTTCACTCTACAGTGCGTCCAGAACAATGCTGCCCGCCTCCTCCTCAGAAAGAAAAAAACCCGACCACATCACTCCCCTGCTCAAACTCCTTCACTGGCCCCCTGGCCCCCAACGCATCCAATACAAGATTCTGTCTCTCTGCTACAAATCCCTGAACAACTACGCTCCTGCCTATCTCTCCAACTTACTTCACCCCTACACTCCTTCCCGCTGCCTCCGCTTCGCCTCCGACCCTCTCCGCCTCCAAATCCCCCGCACCAAACTCAGCACTTTCGGCCCCCTCTCCTTCTCCGTCTACGGACCATCCACCTGAAACAATCTCCCACTCTCGGCCACGGAACACAGTGCCGTTTCCGTACTGTCCAGTCTCTTAGCCATAGTCACTCCCAGGCATCCCCTAATATTTCAATCCCCTAAAAAACACTACTGCCCACCAGCTGCACATTTGCCATGCACAAAATAACAATAAAAACAGCACATTGACAGTCTCATTTCTTGGCTATGAACCTGATTCCTTACCAACCCCACACCCAAGCACAGCTGAAATCAGCGCGCCCCTCAAATCACTACGTCAACGGCAACTCAACATAGGCCCACAATTGTCCACTGGATAAGCTCAGGATGGTATGAATCAAAGCACCAAACATGTCTCCTCTCATCTAACCAGAAATTTCCAGCAAATTCTAACATTCAGCCCTACTACAAATTTTCAAACAAGGCAAAAATTATTTTTAAAAACACCGGTCCTTGCACTGCCTGAACTGGCCAAAGTTGACTATGTAATATGACCTGAAAGCGGATTTGCAGAATGTGTCCGGTATTATTATTAAGACACGGCGGATAAACAACTTGTGCCATGAGCATAAACAACACTCCAGGCATCTCCAAGAGGTATAGATCCTCATGCGCCCGAGGGGCACATGAGGATCTATACCTCTTAGAGATGTTTGGAGACCATCTATGCATATGGTAAAAGCTGTTTATCCGCCGTGCAATCCCTCTCGTTTGTTGTTGGAGTCGTTCGTTGCAAAAGAAACCTCACTAATAATTATACATTACTGGAAACGTACTGCAACCGAATACCCGAATAAGGGGGTGTTTCCATATAGCGGCGCGACAGCGACACGAATCGAGAACATTAACAAAAGGCGTGTTTTCGTATGGGCGACGCGCAGCGGCGTGATTGCGGTATATGCGACAGGCGCCCCATGGAGCGATTCAAAGGCGATTCAGCCGCGATTTCAGTGTGAAGGGGGAGTGGTTTTCAGTGTGCGATAGCAAGTCGCAACAATTCTACTGAAACACCTTATATAGGAGCGTGATGCCGCCTATTGCGCCGCTACATATCCGAAACACACAAAGCGATTTTCCGCCAGCTGTTCACGGCTACTTTTTTTTGCCGAAGCGTTTGCGAGATGGCACATGACGGGGCAAATCTTCTTCCTCGACGGGGCAAATAAAGTCGGTTAGCTTTCACGACGCACATGCCTATTGCCGAAAAGTATGCGGCATGCCTCGAACTTTAACTTTGATGGCAAATGTGAGTCCTGTCCCCATAACTTGTGTCCCGCCCCCGTAAGTTAGACTGAGCCGTGCACACTGGCACTGGTTGTCACCCTCGGTTCGCTGAGCTAATCAGCGCATCGAATCGAGGGAGATAACCAGTGTGTGCCGTCCATCAGTACTCTTGTCACTAAACACCGAATCTACCAAGCAAAACGTTGGCGAAACACGTATTGACTGGGTTATAAAGATCACTAGAAAAGCGGCCGCCGGGTTGCTCGTGATCCAGTTCAGTATAACTGACCACACGTTTTAGAGGCAGATGCGTATATCATTGAGACCGATCGCTACTGTTCCAGGATCCACTAGGTATAGATTCTCACAGGGCCGCATACGATTTTATGCCTCAGTCTTGCATATATTCACACTGGTTCCCACCCCCCCCAACCCCCCCGCCCCCACCCCCCCTCGATTCGCAACCGACAATCGGCAGCGGTAGCGAATTAAGTGAGACAATCTGTGTCAGTTGAAGGGTCTGTCTCAAGGACAGCTAAGCGAATGAATGACTCATTTGCAGAGAAAGGCCGATTAGTTGGCATTTCCTTCTGTAGGAAGCACTTACGCAGCATCTTGCGGCCCTGCGGGTATGTTTGAATGCATGTAGTCTGGAAGGATGAGAGGCTCATAGCGCAAATGTCAGTAGGACGCTGTGGGAGTGTCAAGAATCATGTACTTTCTTGTAATGCGTATTCGGGCAGCGGGGGGAACTGAGAGGGCGGGAGGCTGGACGATGGGAGAGGAGGAGCAGCGGCCGGTGGGGGTGGGGGGGGGGAGGGGGAGGGGGGGGGGGAGGAGATGGCTCGGTCGTCAGGACATTGAACTCTCAATCCAGACAAAAAGGTGACTGCCAAGCGTGTAATATGCAAAGAAGTACCCAACGGAGAAAAAAACACGCTTAGAAAAGACGGGTACAACACAATTTATTAATATTTCGGGTAAATACCCTTTGTCAAAATAGACAAACAAACAAACAGAGAGATTAGCCGCTACTTATCTTCATCTGCCCCCTCCCCTCCCCCTCCCTCCCCCTCCCCCCCCCCCCCTACCCCACCGGCCGCTGCTCCTCCTCTCCCATCGTCCAGCCTCCCGCCAATCTGCCAATGAAGATAAGTTACTTCATTGAACTCTCAACCCGGTGCCTATTTATGTAAATCTTGATAAATATGTATTAACTACCCAGTGTGCAAAGGGCCCTGAAGACGGCCGTCGGTGACTCAGTCGCGGCCCGATGTCTTTTGCGCAATGGGCACTATCTTCTTTGTCACGTTATTTAAAAAAAATCAACCTCCTGAAAAAGACGTTTTTGAAGAGTCACTCATGATCAGTAGAAAGAAAACTCACACCAAAGCTTTCGACCGACGTAGGTCAGACTTTATCAGTGATGGTGAGATGACGTGAACTCGAGCCTAGCATTCGACCGCAACTGTGCTGTCAAAGACATTGTGGCGGCCGTGGGTTGGCGAGCGGAGACCACCTTCGCTCGCTTCTACCTGAGGGACCTCTCCGGCCAGCGCCAGAACCTGTCGCTGGTGGGGGACATTGTGGCGGCGCAACACTCCCTCCCGGCGCCGTAGGCGCCGTAAGTATCTTTGCTAAAATTAGAGGGAGGTTGCTTGGGGAGGGCGGCTCTAGTAGCATCAATGGCTGGGGGATGCGCGGGCCCACTGGGCCGTCGTGGGTCCGAGGACCTTTGCTTACCGGAGCTCAGTTTAGTTCAGTTTAGTTGGTCAATGAACGTATGCTTTTGTTCATGCAGATGGTACACGACACCATGTACACAATGGACAACGGGGACCGCGTGGACGTGCCCAATGTGGTGGTGGTCCTGACTGATGCTAACTCCGATGTGGATATGGCTGACACCGCCTCCGCCGCACGACGACTGAAGGAGACCGGCGCCAATGTGTTCGCCGTGGGCGTCAACCTGGATTCTAAGGTACTGTTTTCTGACGAATTTCAGACCAAAAAGGTGACTGCTATGCGTGTAAACTGCAAATATAATCTCACAAACCAGATAAGTGAGGCTAGCGCTGCCAGAATTGTACACAAACCAAGGGGAATCACTCAGCGCTGGACAGACAAACAGTTAGATCCCCTGCCCCCGCCTATCAGGCACCCAATCGCCAGCCCACAGAGAAATACGCAGGTATAGACCAAGACGATCATCTGCATCCTCAAGAAAGGATGCAGATGATCGTCTTGGTCTATACCTGCGTATTTCTCTGTGGGCTGGCGATTGGGTGCCTGATAGGCGGGGGCAGGGGATCTAACTGTTTGTCTGTCCAGCGCTGAGTAATTCCCATTGGTTTGTGTGCAAATATAATCGCAACAAAAGGGAAACACGCTTAAAAAAAAGTTACAACACAATTTATTAAAAATTAAGAAGTTTGAGACAAGAATACAGTGCTTCTATCTATCTATCTATCTATCTATAGCCCGTAGTCTTGCCGACCGTTGGGGCACCACTGATGACTTGGCAACCAGCTCCCTCCATTCCTCTCTGTTCTCTGCCATTCTCAGCGTATCGCCCAGCTTCAGTCCTGTCCACTCTGAGATATTGTCCTCCCATCTTTTCCTCTGTCTTCCTCTCCTTCGTCCTCCTTGCACAGTGCCTTGCAGGATTGTTTTGGCAAGCCCTGCTGAACGCGTGACATGCCCATGGATACCACTTCAGTTTGCGTTTTCTCACAATAACTAATAAGTCTTCATAGGGCCCGATGGCTTGCCTGATAATCCTTCCCACTTCCTCGTTTGTGATGTGATCTCTGTATGAGATGCCAAGCAGCCTTCGAAAACATCTCATTTCAGTGGCTTGTATCCTCCTTTCTAGGTCTGCTGTGAGGGTCCATGACTCGCAGGCATACAAGAACACTAAGATGACTAAGGAGCGCATCAGTCTGATCTTGGAGCAGAGTGTGATGTTTCTGTCCTTCCATATGGTCTTCAATCTTGTCAGTGCTGTTGTTGTCTGCGCAATCCTGGACAGTATTTCTGGTTTTGATCCCTCATCTGTCACAGTGGCTCCTAAGTATTTGAATTTCTTAACTGTTTTCAGTTTTTGGCCTCCAACCATGATTTCAGTGCCAATGCCACTGGCGTTATTGGTCATCAGTTTGGTCTTCTCTGCACTGATTTCCATCTCATATGCAATGGCTGTACTATCCAGCTTTTCCACCAGCTGAGCTAGCTCCTTCTCTGTTCCTGCAAGGCCATCAATGTCGTCCGCAAAGCGCAAGTTCGTGATTGTTCTGCCTCCAATACTGACAGTTCCTTCATGATCTTTCAGAGCGTCCGTCATGATTCTTTCCAGGAAGATGTTGAAAAGAGTAGGTGAGAGCAAGCAGCCTTGTCTGACTCCAACTGTAGTCCTAAACCAGTTTCCTATTTTGCCGTTGAAGCAGACTGCGCTAGTGACCTTGTTGTAAAGGTTTGCTATGACTTTGATCAGGTTGGCATTGATGTTGTATAGCTTCATGGTGGACCAAAGGGCTGCATGCCACACCCTGTCAAACGCTTTCTTAAAATCCACAAAGACATGATAGAGGTCCTGCTGGTGCTGGAGGTATCTCTCACATAGAACTCTCAGGTTGAAGATCTGCTCAGTTGTGCTGCGCCCTGGTCTGAAGCCTGCCTGTTCCTCAGCTATGATTTCCTCTGCCTGTGGCTTCAGCCTGTTCAGTAGGATCTTTAACATGACTTTGCTTGGGTGGGATATAAGACTGATCGTGCTATAGTTCTGGCATTGATGTAAGTTACCTTTTTTTGGGGAGAGTTATTATAAGTGATTGGGTCAATGGTGTGGGCCAATCCCCTGACTGCCATATCTTATTGCAGATTGTTAGTAAGGCGCTTATCGTGTCTTCTCCCCCTTCTTGGACTAGCTCTGCAGGGATGTTGTCTGCTCCTGCTGCCTTCCCCATTTCAGCGACTTCACTGCAGCCTCTACTTCTTCTCGGAGGATGGGATAGTTGCCATTGTTGGTCACGGGTGGGTTGACAAGTATGCCTGGGTCCCCTGTAGCTCGGTGGTTGTACAAATCTGTCCATCTCTTCAGTATGTCATGGTCTTCCGTAAGACAGTTCCCTTCACTATCTTGAATGATCGAGGAGCGTCCTTGTTTTACACTGGTCAGGTTTTTCACCAGCTGGTATGCTTTTTTGCTATTATTTTTGTTCAGATTTTCTTCTACGTGTTTACACTGATCTTCAATCCACTGATTCTTTGCCTTTTTCATGCTTTTCTTGATAGCCTGGTTAATTTCACTGTATTGTTTAGCTCCTTCTACCTCTTATTTCTTTTTCTTTAATTCTCGACGCCTGTCACATAGAACAAAGATGTCAGCTGTAACCCAATGTTTCTTTGCTTGTCGGTGTTTGCCAAGGATCTCACTGGCTGTTTGGGTTACAACAGTGTTAAATGTGTCAATCAGTGTGTCCACGTCCGTGTCTTCTGCACCTAGAAGTAGCAGTGGTGCTAATTTTCCTCCTATCTTTGCCTGAAAGGCTTCCGCTACCTCTGGGTCTTTCAGCTTCTCGAGGTCAAACTTGATTCTGGTGGGACCCTGCTTGTTGACCTTCTTTAGGCGGAGTCGGAAGGTCATCATCACTAAGTCATGGTCGCTTCCAATGTCTGCTCCTGGAAAACTTCTTGTCTTGGCAATGTTCACACTGGTTTGGAAGCGTCTCTTCACCATGATGTAGTCAATTTGGTTATGGTGCTCTCCGTTCGGGCTGTGCCATGTCCACCTTCTGGATGCTTTGTGCGGGCCAAACGTGTTCATCAGCTTTAGATCATATGAACTGGCAAATTCCAGGAGCCATAAGCCTCTGTCGTTGGTCTCTGCATTGCAGTAGCGTCCGCATGTGCCTTTCCAGTTCCTAGCAGCATCCTCTCCTATTTTGGCATTCCAGTCTCCCTGCACCACAAGAATGTCTTTTTTGGGGGTCTGGTCCAGAACTTCTTGCAGTTGGTCATAGAAGTCTTCTATTTCCTCATCGCCATAGTCTGTTGTTGGGGCATAAACTTGTACAATGGGGTTGCCCTCAAGCGTATGATGATAAGCCTACTGGAGACTGGCCGACAACTCATGACGGTGTTCACGATGTCTTTGTGGACGAGAAATCCGACACCCTGTTCGTGTTTGTCTTCTCTGCCACTGTAGTACAGTTTGTGGTTTTCCTGGGTTGATGTTTCCCCAAGGTTCTTCCATCGTACTTCGCAAAGTCCTAGGATGGTCCAATGGTATCTGTTCATTTCATGTGTCAGTTCCTCTACCTTTCCAGGCGTTTTTAATGTTCTGACGTTGCAAGTGCCAATGCTGATGTTGTTTCTGGCACGGAGTTTTGATGGTGATGGTGCACCAGTAACACACTTAACACCTCTGCCCTGGCGCAAGACAGAAGGCGCGGTCCTTGTTCCGGGCGACGACCGATCCGATAGAGTGCTTACTTATCTTCTATTGACGAGATGTACAACTGAGGGTGTGACGTGTATTTTTGTTGTATGTCCATTTTGAAAAAGTAATAAATCGTGTTGTAATTGTCTTTTAAATCAGAAATCTTAAATCAGGGCTTTATATTGGCGCCTTATCCCAATTGAAAATCGTCTCAAAGCGTCGCCGCGAACTGAACACAGCAAGCACGCTCATGTGAATCAAGCGCATTCACTCACACATTGTACTTACACAGAACATTTACATGGTGCTAAGGGCAAGCTCAAACGAGCTACTAAGGTTTATGGAAATTTAGATCGCTTGTCTTTCAAATTTGATACCAAAGTTGTGGGGAAGGAAGAGCTGGAGTATCCGGAGAAAGAACCCCCGACTTTTCTAGGTGTGTTTTTAAGTCCCTTCTATTTATAGAAGGGACTTTTTAGGATGGGTTGCGGTGGGAAAATTTAATAGCATGTCCATGATGTCAAAGGCGGGCAGTCCTAAACCTCTGACAACTGAAGTAACCAGTGCGCCTGAGTTGATCAGTGTTCAGGGCGTACTCCATAGCTAATAGATTTCCCTGTCCCCCATAACCCGCCCGTCAGGGCCGTCCTTGATCACCTCGGTGCTGTGGACGTTAAACCCGAACTAACCAGTTACGCTAGCCTCGCTGCTGAACGTACATTTGGCGCGAAAGTCCGTATGTGCGTGTCAGTGTGTGTGTGTGTGTGTGTGTGTGTGTGTGTGTGTGTGTGTGTGTGTGTGTGTGTGTGTGTGTGTGTGTGTGTGTGTGTGTGGGTGCGTGCAGTGCGTTTGTATGTAGACACGAGAATCTCAGATATTGCTGTACGCACAAGCTTGAAACTTGCCGAAATACCGTATTCAAGTGGCGGCTAAGAGAACCTATTGTAACTGGATAACTCATTGAAGACATAAAAGACCGTTTATAGAAAGTCGGTTGACCCAGATTAGAGTCCGTGATTTTTGTCATATTTACTTGGAAGTTTGGATATAGCTAGTTTGGAGAAAGACATTGGGTGAGTTCGTTAACCAGCTTTGTATCCTTTTAACTTCTTTAGTTAAAATTAATTCTTCTCGGAAAAAAATTAAAACAGTCAAAAGAAAACTTGACTTCAGGAGAAAGTCAGACAGTGGCGGTGACGTAAAAGAAGCAACACCGTCACTACGCAAGCATTGACGCAGCACTCTATATTATACTGATATGACATAATTATCTCTCTCTCTCTCTCTCTCTCTCTCTCTCTCTCTCTCTCTCTCTCTCTCTCTCTCTCTCTCACACACACACACACACACACACACAAACACACACACACACACACACACACATGCGTCATTTCCAAGAGGCATAGATCCTTATGCGCCCCCAGGGCGCATGAGGATCAATGCCTCTTGGACATGTTCAGTAGCGCGCGCGCAAGCTCGCACGCACGCACACACATCGACGCGCTTTCAGAAGAGCATGCAGGTGTACTTAGTATATCATGTAGCTAGGTAAAGTCAACCTGATTTCACACAAATTATAGTAAGACTGAAATTGTACAGCAAAATTCTAATTTTGCCACCATTTTCTCAAGTCTTGAAGTAAAAGTGAAACTCATATCACGTAAAATATAAAATTACGTAAACAAACAAACAAACAAACAACGCATCACAAATGACGTTTGACAAAATAATGACGCGTATGCAACGCGCCCCTTATACAGCTCTTTGACAGATGTGCGAGGCTTTTTCAGTACTGAGGAGATATTTCAACACCAGAATCAGATCAAAGACAAAAGGTAGAGACCCTTGACAGCGAGGACAGCTCTCACATAGAAGGGATTGTGTGGGTTATGGTTCATCCATGTTGGTTTCTTTATGGTGTATTTTTTTGTTTGGCTGACGTACTCGCATGATCTCATTCTGGCACCCGTATGGCGGAGTTTCATGATTACGGGAAGTGGCCTCTGACGAAGGGTCGTCCGTGATAGCTTATAGGTGGTACCAGATCAGCTTGGCGCCCAGAAGGCACCAAACTGATCTGGTACCACCCTTGAACTATAGTGATCCGTCCATCTCCTGCTATGGTGTGACATTGATTAATGGGTGAAGTTGGGGGTTTTCGAGTATGTGCGGTTTTCAGAAATGATTGCAAAATTGTATTCTGCATCACCACATTGCACACACATATTTTCGTCTGCATCCTCCAGTTCCTGAGACTTGAAGGAAGGATTTCGTCATAGTGGAAGCGAGCTGTGCGCTGGATCATAAATTCTTGCATGTTAACTTACAAAACTATTCTTAGAAGGGTGAGTCACGCTCAGGTTTCACGCTTATTTTATAAAGCGTGTTTACGTTATTAGATTCCTTGTTTATTTGGGGTGCACATGCTTCAAAAAGGGTGACAAGTAGTAAGAAAATAATCGTGACTCTAGATGAACTGCATGCACAGCTTTTTTCTGCGATAAACCGCCTTACAAACTGACGTCTTTAAGCCTTTTGCTGCCACTGGGCGCAGATTGTGTTTCTGAAATCTTTGTTCATTCAACGCCAAAGAACCCCAGCCGTCCAGCAACATGGATGCAAAGTGGCGTCTGCAAGAGGCATAGATCCTGCAACTGCGGGGGCTCATGAAGCTATACGAGGTATGATCAGAAAGTAATGATAGTTGGGCCGCCATTTGTAAACTACGTAAGTCACATCGTCCAGCAACATGGATGCAAAGTGGCGTCTGCAAGAGGCATAGATCCTGCAACTGCGGGGGCTCATGAAGCTATACGAGGTATGATCAGAAAGTAATGATAGTTGGGCCGCCATTTGTAAACTACGTAAGTCACATCGTCCAGCAACATGGATGCAAAGTGGCGTCTGCAAGAGGCATAGATCCTGCAACTGCGGGGGCTCATGAAGCTATACGAGGTATGATCAGAAAGTAATGATAGTTGGGCCGCCATTTGTAAACTACGTAAGTCACATCGTCCAGCAACATGGATGCAAAGTGGCGTCTGCAAGAGGCATAGATCCTGCAACTGCGGGGGCTCATGAAGCTATACGAGGTATGATCAGAAAGTAATGATAGTTGGGCCGCCATTTGTAAACTACGTAAGTCACATCGTCCAGCAACATGGATGCAAAGTGGCGTCTGCAAGAGGCATAGATCCTGCAACTGCGGGGGCTCATGAAGCTATACGAGGTATGATCAGAAAGTAATGATAGTTGGGCCGCCATTTGTAAACTACGTAAGTCACATCGTCCAGCAACATGGATGCAAAGTGGCGTCTGCAAGAGGCATAGATCCTGCAACTGCGGGGGCTCATGAAGCTATACGAGGTATGATCAGAAAGTAATGATAGTTGGGCCGCCATTTGTAAACTACGTAAGTCACATCGTCCAGCAACATGGATGCAAAGTGGCGTCTGCAAGAGGCATAGATCCTGCAACTGCGGGGGCTCATGAAGATATACGAGGTATGATCAGAAAGTAATGATAGTTGGGCCGCCATTTGTAAACTACGTAAGTCACATCGTCCAGCAACATGGATGCAAAGTGGCGTCTGCAAGAGGCATAGATCCTGCAACTGCGGGGGCTCATGAAGCTATACGAGGTATGATCAGAAAGTAATGATAGTTGGGCCGCCATTTGTAAACTACGTAAGTCACATCGTCCAGCAACATGGATGCAAAGTGGCGTCTGCAAGAGGCATAGATCCTGCAACTGCGGGGGCTCATGAAGCTATACGAGGTATGATCAGAAAGTAATGATAGTTGGGCCGCCATTTGTAAACTACGTAAGTCACATCGTCCAGCAACATGGATGCAAAGTGGCGTCTGCAAGAGGCATAGATCCTGCAACTGCGGGGGCTCATGAAGCTATACGAGGTATGATCAGAAAGTAATGATAGTTGGGCCGCCATTTGTAAACTACGTAAGTCACATCGTCCAGCAACATGGATGCAAAGTGGCGTCTGCAAGAGGCATAGATCCTGCAACTGCGGGGGCTCATGAAGATATACGAGGTATGATCAGAAAATAATGATAGTTGGGCCGCCATTTGTAAACTACGTAAGTCACATAAATAAATTTAGTATTAAAGCAAATTTAAGCCTTTGTCCTTTATTCGTGCACAATATGGGGCTGGTATCTGCGGCCAGGCCCCTGTGTGACGTCATTGAAAGAGTGATGAAAACAGCTGTGCTTGAAAATAGTGGACTCTCCAAGATAATACATTTATTTCTACATTTTTAACTCATTCAGCTCGACGGCCGTATTTCCCAAATCTTGAAGGCGTCATCTAATGACCATGCACCAGTTGCAGGAGGTGGATCGACCATGATAATTCAGGGGCAGTGCCAGATGAGCTTGGCGCCGATAGGCGCCAAGCTAATCTGGCACTACCCTTGATTTATCATGGTCGACCCATCTCTTGCTGTAGTGCGTCATGGCTGAATAGGTTAAAGAGAGTGAACCATCAAGACCGTCCTGTCAGAATCCAAACACATTTGACAGTCGTTTGCTATAGTACTTGTGTATTGTCTGGCACGAACTGCAAGTGGATTGTGCAATTTAACTACGAAAGAGGGGATTTTGAATTCGAGTACTGGTCCGACAGACACATTTCAGTGGGGAACGAGCAACGTTTGCTCTTTATTCACACATTGATAGGAAAATATGCATATATTTTATCTTGAGATATATCTTAAACTTTCGGTCTTTTTATTGGAACAGTTCAAAGGATAGCGGTGCGCAGTGACCTTGACCTCCAATATCTGCAATAAGAATACCCCAATTTTTGACAGCGGCTCAAATGCAACAGGAGGTTGATCGTTTAAGTTAACAACTTTAGCATAAATGGCCTCTAACCACCGTGTGATATCATCACTTTAGGCAATACTTGATTGTCCTGTAAAGGCATCCCCGCAAACAGTCCAGTCAGGAGCGGTTGGCCTCTGATGATAGCAGGCTAGGGGCACTAGCGTAAGATTTTCAGAATTGACGGCAACATTTTCTCTAATTTTTAAGACTTAGAGGTCCATGTCATTGTTCATATTTTAGCAGTGGGGCGCGTAGTCAATGCAAAATATCACGTAAGATTTGTTTTAACCAAATGTGTTCAAGTCTGTTTATGAGCAGCTGCCAACTCCCACTGGCCAGAACATCTTGTTTTTCCTTGAAAATGCCAGGAACCTTAAAGCCAAGATCACTGTGTCCTACACAAAGGAGCAGAACACTCGTGTTTTTCCTCAAACATTTTACAGTCCTTGCCTTGACCGATGCGACTTTTGGTCCTTCCCTAAACTGAAAAAGAGGCTGGCGGGGTAAAATTTCCCCGCATCCAGGGCCTAGCAAAACCGTAAATTTACAAGTCCGACCCTTACCTTCATCAGAATGCCACATTGCCTTTGAATCTTGCCGAAAGTAGCTGAAATGGTGCACGAACAGTGGCGGATAGTGCTATTACAAAATGTGATAAGATCAAGTAAATTGGGCCAACAGTATCGGTTGTATGGCGCAATTATAATTACGTTTTGATCATACCTCGTATACCTCTTGCAGATAGGTTGTGTTCACGTTTTCTCGGCAGTGAATGGGTGAAGGTTTGGTGATGGGTCTCGTAATAGACTTTTCGGAGTGGTTTCTACAAATTATTTTTCATTGCAGGAGGAGCTTGAGGCAATAACCGGTGGTAGTGGCAGTTCCTACGTTCTCGACTCTTTCAAGGAACTGGATGGCGCCCGAGATGAGATTGTGGGCCAGATCAGTTCACGTATGTTTCCTTACACGTAAACGTTCTTCCTGCCTAATCTCACGAATATATAAAAGTGTATGCTGGTGATTATTTTCGACCTTGGTAAGGTCTAGAATCACACACCAGAATAGATATTGAATTTTTAATATTTTATGTCTTGCTGGAGTCGATGAATTAAACATATCCGCTGTCACGCGAGTTTAAGGACTTCATTCTTGCTGTCCACTATTTAATTTAACTATTTCGAGGGGTGTAGCATCCGGATACGCGGCCTAAAGCCGGGTATCCGAATGCAACACGTCTCGAATGTGTTAAATCCTTCAATGCGACTTGATGCATATTGTATTTCTACAATCTTCGTTAATTCAACGCCAAATTAAGCGCCCTAGCTGTCCCGGTAGCATAGATTCAAAGTGGTGTCTGCAAGAGTCAAACAAAATTTTCCTTCGGCTTCGATTCTCACTCATGAGCAACTACGGGGGCTCGTGAGGATATGTGTGTCTTGCTGTTGGATCTTGTTCGGTTTTTTTCTCTGCAGCCAAGCGGTTAATACCTTTCTATACCAACACCGCCTGCGTACTTAAGAAGCAAATAGGAATTTTATTAACTACTGCTCAACTTTTCTCAAGATTCCATATTTTCTTCTTTCAGTTCAAGGACAGGCGACCAAAGGCCAGCTTGGTGAGTTAATTCTTCTTGAAATTTGCGCGCGCGCGTGCGTGTGAGTGTGTGTGTGTGTGTGTGTGTGTGTGTGTGTGTGTGTGTGTGTGTGTGTGTGTGTGTGTGTGTGTGTGTGACACTTGTTGTCTCGCTCGATTCGTAACGCTGATTATCGGCAACGAATTTAGGGCCGGGAGACGGTGTGTGTGTGTGTGTGTGTGTGTGTGTGTGTGTGTGTGTGTGTGTGTGTGTGTGTGTGTGTGTGTGTGTGTGTGTGTGTGTGTGTGTGTGCGTGCGTGCGTGCGTGTGCGTGCGTGCGTCCGTGCGTGTGCGTGCGTGCGTGCGTGTTATAGGGGTGGGGGAAGGTTATGTGGGTGGTGGGGGTTTGCATTTATTTGTCAGTGTATCTTTCGCCACATTTCTCATACAAACCATGTTTTGAACATATCTGCATTATATATGAATACAGTTATACTGTATCTGTGAATAACAAAGCTAACAGTATGTGATTGTTGTAAATTTGTTTTCTCTTGCAGACGCGGCAGGAAATTCAGCAGACAGTAAGTCTGAAAAATAGTTAAAAGTATTTACATGTTTTAATTCTAACATAAGACTACGTCAAAGAGATATTGTTGTTTGTGTCCTTATATGTTTAGTAATGCATACTATAAATGTGATTTCTAGTATATGTTTTTGTGTTTGTGTCTCTTGATTTGTGTTTTATGTAAATTATCCAGGGTGCAGTGTGGAATAAATGCACATGTGTTTTTAATTTTAAAAAAAATAGACATGTGCGCGGATCATCGTTAACGTGATCGGTAAATCTATTTATCTTCATTCCATTGTACTGTGTTGGTGTTTGTCCCACGTGTCCGCGACGACCTTCCGTGGCAGCTTGCATTTTATAAAATATTTTTTCGTATATAGCAGTTGATACGAGAGTAACTTGAAATCTACTTTACCTGAATGTCGGTCTCATTCTTCCAAGTCTGTAAGACCGAAATCGAGGTAAGGTGAATTTCAAACCACAGTTGTGTCAACATCCGTTGTATCCAGACCAAAAAGCTGGCTGGCAAGCGTGTAAAATGCACAGAAACTTACAACAGAAAGGAAAGGACAAAGCTTAGAAAGGACAAGTACAACAGCATTTATTAACCCTTTCCCTGCCAGTGTAAGTACGTTTTGGCTCACGTGCGAAGCAAAAGTGAGTCTATGTTCTGGGCCAGCGGTCGTCCTTCGGTCGGCCGTCGTCCGTCCGTCGTCGTCCGTGGTAAACGTTAACTTTTGCATTTTCTCGGAGATTATTTAAGCCACAGTCTTCAAACTTTGCCCAAGGATACTTTGTGGTAAGACCTTTGTAAAGATACCAATTTGAGTGACCTCTCTTAAAGGTCAAGGTCACAGAGGATCAGTAAATTGGTAAACAAAATTGCCATATTTTGACGAAACTGTTTTTTTTCCTCAAATACTATTCAGAACTTCAAACCTAAACTTGGTATGAAGATACCTGATGGTAAGACCTTTCTATGCATACTAATTTGGTTGACCCATCGAAAAGGTCAAGGGTCAAAAGCTCAGTAAATAGGTAAAAATAAATAGCCATATTTTGACAAAAGATGGGTGTTTTTTTCCTCAAATATTATTCACAACTTCAGACCCAAACTTGGTACAGAGATACCTGATAGTAAGACCTTCCTATGAATACTAATTTGGATGACTCCTCGGAAAGCTCAAGGGTCACAAGAGATCAGGAAATAGGTCACAAATAGCCATTTTCTGACGAAAAATGTTTTTCTCAAATACTATTTACAACTTCCATCTAAAACCCGGTACACGGATACCTGATGTTAAGACCTTCCAATGCATGCGAACTTGGATGACCTCTTGGAAAGGTCAAGGGTCAGAAGAGATCAGCAAATGATGTGAAAATGTCTATTGTTTTTGTAGAATTTTAGTTTTTATCATGATTTTTGCAAACTTTTCAACCAAATTTGGCAGAAAGGTAGCTGATGATAAGTCCTTTTTATGCATACTAATTTGGTTCACTATATGTACTCAGAAGGTCAAGGGTCATGGGTGGTTGACAAAAGTGAAAAATGCTTAAATTTTTAGAAAACATGGATTTTGCATGTACAAATGCCAACCCTTTCCTTATGTTATGTTAGAGCACTTAGTCAAGGTCACAAGGTCATTAATTATGTGGATCGGACACAAGTGAGCCTTGAAGGCTTTGCCATTCTTGTTGTTCTGACGTCTTCGTGCATTCAACGACCAAAAACCTAAAACCGTCCAAGAATCATGGATACAAATTGGTCTTAGTAAGAGGCATAGATCCTCATGAGCCCCCGCAGTCGCGGGGCTCATGAGGATGTATGTCTCTTGCAGTTGTATCGTGTTCACGTTTTCTCGGCAGTGAAGAGGTTAATACGCTGTGTTATACTTGTCGTTTCTACGCGTGTTCCTTCTTTGTTAAGAATTTCTAACAAAACACCCAGCAAGGACAAGTAATACACAGTGTTAATAAATGGTGTCGAATTTGTTTCCCTCTGTCTGTGATTTACACATCCGGCACATTATCGTTCAAAATTGTAACCTTCAATGTCCATCCCGCAATCACCATTCCAGAGAATACAGTGACATGGCTGCTGGTCCCCGTCGGAGTCCAGATGTTGGCATGTTTTCAAGTTTAACTCTGCTGTATTTTTCTCCAGGGCTTAGATGTGGCTGAGGACGCGTATTCTGCATGTGTTTTGTTCCCTTGCCCATGTTTGCAGGTAAACGTGCAAGAAGTAAAGGTTTATACGTTTCGCTCAGTTCCAGTGTTTCGCTGTGTTTCATCTAACATGTTATTTGTTTTGTTTTCTGAATTTGAATGTGGTCTGGTTTCTAGTGCATGCTATGGATCGTATTTTCGCATTTATTTTTAGCATGCCTTTGTCATGTAACGACTGATGCAGATTAAGCGTTTTACTTCCAGAAACGAGTAAATTGGATGTAGCGGTCGTCTTTCATTTATCAAACACTGTCAAGTTACCAGAGGTGAACAAACAGTTCAAGCCTTTCCTGCAGAACCTCTTCCAGCCAAGCGAAATAAACAGTGGACAGATAAGGGTGGCCATGGGTTTCTTCCACAAGAACCTCAAACCAGTAGGAAACCTCCTGACGTACAAAACACATGCGGATTATATAGCTGCCGTTGAAAAATTACCGCCGAAAATCAGAGGCAAGAAGTCCAACGGTGGCGTGGCCCTGAAGACAATCCGCACGAAAATATACAAGAACAAAACGGGCGACCGACCAGACGCGGCAAACGTTGTGATTCTGATCACCGATTCCAAGACGGACATCAAGCCCAAGTCCTTCCCAGAGGAAGCGCAGACGCTGCAAAATACAGGCACCAAGATCGTGACGCTGGGTATCGGGAAGGCGGACGCTTCCGAGCTCAAGTCCGTGGCCAGTAAACCCGACCGTGACAACGTCATCATGGTGGCCGGCTACGATGACCTGAAAAAGGACGCTGTGGTCGAGTCGGTCAGAACGGCCATGTTTGTCCGTAAGTCATCCCAGGACAGCATCCAGCCAATAACTCAGATGAATGCATCAAATTTATGATAAATACCGCTGTAAAATCTAATTCGTTTCATGAAAACGGATAGTCAATTCGTCACTTGACAACTGTAAACAGCCCTATTTATAGGCTAGGTCTAATTCGTTTCATGAGTACATATAGTCTATTCGTCTATTCGTACTATCCACTTTAGAGTTTCTTTAAATTTCATCTAGAGACAAGATCAACTGTTTCCTGATGTGATGACTGAATGTTATGCATACACGTGTATTTGTTGAACCAAGTAGGTCACAAACGCCTATCGCACAGAACAGCGATATAAGAGTCTGCGAGTACTTTCCCGCGACATGTTGTCTTTTGTCGAATGTTTCTATACTGATAATTTGGATACTGCTGTAATTTACGTGAAAAAAGCATGTTATTGGTGCAGAATGTGACATGTTATTGTTAAAATTGCGTTAATCAGACCTGTATTACAACGTAACTGTATGGATTCTTACCAGCTCAACCTGAGGAGACCCCGGAGTCGCGTGCGCCTGGCCCGACTGTCACTGACCTTGGTAGGTTGGATGTGACTTTCGGCACCGTCTGATCTGTGGTTCATACTTTCCTATTCAAGTCTTATACTGTCTCGAACGATTGCATGGTTGTTTCCTAATCGTATCCCCTATCTTATTCTTGCACGGTCTTGTTGTCTCCATATCTAAGGATGTGATCCATTACATTCTGTTCAGTTATACATAAACTGTAAGTGATAAACGCCAGGTGATAACAATATGTACATATTTACAGCACGTTTCCACAGGGAAATACTTTCAACAGCACTGTATTTTATTTCGTTGCAAAATCACTGAACTTCTTAATTATCAGATTAAGGGGGGGGGGGGGGGGCACTTATAACTCTTCATTGAAAGCGAGTCTGTTTTCCTTTCTATTTTTTAATTTGTAAGGAAATGTCGCATAACTGATTAAGATAAGATCCCTCTGCACATTTATAACGGTTAATCGTTGTTTTGAAAGTATTACCTGTCTGTGATCCATGCACAGTATGTATGTCAGCCAACTTGTTGCGGTAAATGTTAAAAACATTCGTGTCATTGTCTCTGCATAAACATTTACATTACTTTATGCGGAAGCTTTTGTACGAACATTCGAGAAAGCATACGGTACGATCTAATACACAGACTTTCAGGTACGGTCACAATGAGGCTAACTTCATTTTCTTACATCTACAAATAAACTGTCATTTGCTTATTTGAAAACAACTGGCTGATACTGTAGTTCTGCATTCAACTCATATAACTAGATATTAAATATGTACTATTTCCTAATTTCATTTTCTGAGTTGTTATGATCTATGAAGTTTACTGATGTGCTATCATTATATAACACGTGAAATATCAACACACAATTTGATGCTGATTGCCCCATACGTGTCGAGAGCAGACACTAGGGAAGCGGATGTGGCCCTTCTAGTCCACATGTCCCCCAAGCTGAAAATCAAAGACCTCAACCAGATGCTCAAACCATTCCTGCTCAATCTCTTCCAGTTCGCCGACATCGACGGCGGGAAAGTCCGAATAGCTTTGGGATTTTACCGCAAGAAACTCAAACTCGAATTTAACCTGAACAAAGTCAAAACAAGACTGCAGTATGTTGAGCTGACAAAGCTGTCGAAAAGAAATCCGCGGTGGGAAAGCCAATTCAGGCTTCTTTTTGAAGAAGTTGAGGGAGAGAGTGTTCGCCACATCTCGCGGAGACAGACCGAACGTTCAGAACGTGGTAGTCATCATCACCGACGACAAAGACAGCGACGACCCTAACACGTTTATTCAGGAAGCCAAGACTGAAGACGCAGGCCGCTGGAAGAAAGATTGTGGCGTTCGGTATTGGTAACGCGGACAAGAGCGAGCTGTTTCATGTCGCTAGTGACCCGGGAGACGCCAACAGCATGTACTCCCACATGAACAAACAGAACGTCATCGGGAGTATGATGTTTGCTTGTAAGGGTTTACTGAACCTTGCCGTCAGCCACTTGTTTTCAGTCTTCATTTGTTCTGTAGTCTGAACTCAGTCGGCGTTCCCCTTGTAGCTTCCTCAGTACCCATAAACTAATAAGACTATAAACCCAGTCGACTTCACTCATATAACAAAAGTCGAATATAAAACGCTTTTTCAGAGGTCCTGATCATCCGTGATCTACGGAAATTACTTCACTTATAGCAGACTTTGGATGTAGCAACACACACGTTGGGGTAAATAGCAAAGTACCGGCTCTAAAGGGCAGGAACAATTTTAAAAGGTTTACAGAATAGTTCAAAAGTGTAGGGGTTTCCGAATCTGGTTTTATTAGAGAGAAAATAAAAATCAAGTCAGTTTGACACACGATTGTCAGCCCTCAGTGATGCTGGCACTTAGGAAATTATTCAGCTGTTTGGATGGTTTGTTCATATGATGCAATTTTTACCCAGTGCAAGAGGACCATAAAGAACAAGCGCAACAGACGGAAATGCCGACTGGACCTCTAACGCTGACAGCTTCTGGTGGGTTAGGTTTGACTTTGGTCTCTTGCTAGTCCTCTTCTGCACCTACGTGGTTCTTCATCACAGTTGCATGACTACAGCTGCTGAGGCATGGGAAAGTATTGACATAAGGCGACCCGTCCCTATATATATAGATATACTGATTCGAGCATGGACGGAAATCCAGAGTTGCCTTGGTTCCACTTGACTAGGTGAGAACAGGCTGAACGAGTTGATTGATGCTCTGCCAGTGAGTGGATTATGAAGGAGCAGTTATTTTGTTCTGTAACGAAATGTTCAGTTTCTTTGTAGACCATTAGTCTAAACTCTAAGCTGCTTTGATTCCTGCACGCTTGATGCAGTTTGACTCAATCGAGATGCGCTCTGCTTAGTGAAGGCAAAAGTCAGTATGTCCATTTCTGAGACAAGTGAGATTTTCATGGTATAACAATGCAAATCTGGCTTTCCTAAAAAAAAAAAAAAAAACCGGACATACTGGCTTTTGATACATAACGACATGGCTTTACCTAGTGCAGGCAAAAGACAGTCAATCCATTTTTGTGAAAAGCAGGATTTTCATTGAATTACAATGAAAATCTTGCTTTTCACAAAAATGGACCTCGTTTGCCTTCACAGGGCAATGCTACATACGAATACATGGCAGCTAAAAACGGCGCTGAAATATGCCGACCCCAGCAGCAGAAGGTCTTTGGACCTACAATGGCCGCAGTTGGCCCGCGCACAGCCATGCGCGGGCCAACTGGGGCCGTCGTCGGCCCGAGAACCTTTGAGCTCTGGGTACATGGTACGCGACATGTCTCAAACGCTTTTTGTTTGCTACAAGTCCGTATGCAGCGTGACTCGAAAGAGTTGAAAGCTTTGTTCTTGCATGATTTACGTTTAATGAAAATAAAATTGTCTACTATGCTCTCGTTCTTGTTTTATTTTCTTCGATTCTGTTTGCATGCACGTGCGAATCGAGTGGTTTAGGTTCATCGAAAATAAAATAATAGTCTGTTCATTTACTATTGAATACAACATATATTTGTCGCGAGTTTATCAGAACATTTAAAATCAGTTGTTTTTTTTAATAAAAAGGGACATAGATAGCACAACATAACACAAACATTATTCTGCAACTCAATTCAAATAGCTTTAGAAATCAACAGCTGGCAGTTGGTACTATCACATTTTTGCTGAACCAATAAATCAGTGACTTTATTTTGCAGTTGGAAAGCTATTAACATGTTCTGACTTTAAATTGTATGAATTTGTCTTCCAACTATCGATTTATAGTTGTTTTAGTTTAGATGGCTGCTGATAGTAAACGATAGAAGTAAACTTACGACGGTAAATGCAGGTTAATTATGCAGGATATAATTACTGCTTCGGTGTCCTGGGTCTATTTTCTGTGCATGCCTGTCAAGCACTTCTGTCCACTTGGCCAATGAGGCACACACATTTGTTTTCTTTACAGCACACTTACTCTCGAATACTGTCTGTTTTTAAATAGATGCTAAGTGTCTTATGTCTGCATGTAACAATAATGGATAAAATATAAATCACTTTTATTCAGCCTGTAAAAGTCTGTCAATGACAGTGTTAACAATGAATTTGTATGGAAATGTGCCGGTCTTTGATCTTGGACCGTACGGCTTAAAGCTGTCGGTAACGTATTTTGTCGCGATGATCGCGACAAAACTGCTACCGACAGCCAGTGGGTTAAAAATCACAGACGAACACACAGTTTTAAGCTTCACATGTTCTAAGCATTACTATGGAGTAGTAAAGGCGTATACACACAGGTTGTTTCCTTCGATTCGCTACCGCTGATCAGTTGTAGCGAATCGAAGGAGACAAACTGGTTGTTTTATAGGTGTATTACGTTTGAGTACGTACGTGTGTAAAATCACAAAAGACGAGCTGCGCCTGTGCATGACTAGGTAGACCAGTTTCAGTGTAAACACTGTATCATTGGTGTCATGTATCATTACCGTGTGACTATACCATAAGAGCTGTTCTTAATTGGTCGAACTCTTGATCGGCAAACCTAGATCGGAGAAGATCGGCAATCTTTTGGTTTGTTTCTTAATTGTGAGTTTGAATGAACCTAGGCGAACTTCAACAAACCAGGTTTGCCATGGTTCTCTTTCTTAACTGAAGTCTTCTGCGTACTTACTGTCTGCGAAGGTGTTCAAAATGGCTGCCGCTATGCCGCTTCGCGATTTGAACGATTCTTGTTTTTGTACTCCTTGCAGTAGCGATCCCACAAACAGCGTTGCGCCTCCCACAAATCAATAAAAATAGGTCTTGTTCTTCGCACGAGTGAAATATCGCTGTCCGCCATAGTTGCTTCGGTGACTATCGGTGACTATCTTATCTCCAACGCAGAAGAGGGTAAAAGTTTTGACCAATCAGAGAAAAGGTTCGCCTTGGATCGCTCGACATGTCGAGCGAACGTTTTCCGACAGGGAATTATGGTTTGCCGAGGTTCGTGAGCTACTTCGAACTAGGTTCGCCTTATCTTTAGATCGTCCAATTAAGAACCAACCTGGTTCGCCCGAGATCGTGAACTCTAGATCGTCAGAGTTCGCGAACTAAGGTTCGTTTAATTAAGAACAGCCTTAATATGGCAATGTGTTTTATAGTCATTTGCAGATGGAGTTTGTGGGGTGGCATTTTTGTTGTAACATTATTGACTTCAGTGTGAATCACGCTCGAATACTAAACTATTTGACTTATTTACGCAGCTACCATGGTGCGATGGTTTGCATTTACATGGAGTATTGGAGTGATATGCTGCAACTATATATCTTTGCGCGTTATGTTGTGTTGGTCCGTCTGTCTATACATTCGTGTGGTGATGTTCCCACCTGTGAAGATGTACAGTTGTGTTTGTCAGGCATTTCGATGGCATAGTGTCGTTTTGGCCAAATATAATGTTGTTGCATTGAAAGTCGAATGCCATTTGGTAATGTACTGTAACTGTTTTCTGTACACATTTATATTATTCACTGTGTATATTCGAAACACTTAACTATTTGCCGTAATTTCAGATTGTAACGGTAAGTATAATATTATTGTTGTTGTGTCTTATATCAGCCTTTTGCTTTTTCAGCTACACCAAGCGTTTAAAGGACATATCTTTCATGTACACTAATGTTTTGATTGTATATGTGCATAGAAAATTATTATATAATAATAAGCCATGTGTTGTTTATTTCAACGTTTACACAGGCAATTGAATAAACCGTAGTTATGGATGCTAGACATTACACGATTTTTTGTAGTAGGTAATAGAAACAAGAGATTACTTACTACATATCTGGCATATTGAAATCAAGGAAGTGGGTAAAGCTGATTTACTGTTGATGTTTTAGGCTCGATATGCCATGAAATGACCGAATTGGAATTGCAAGTCACTGTAGAAATGCTTCATCGTCTATGACGTGGATTCATTATTTTTCGTGACGAAGATGGACTGATAGGATTTGCTCCTTGCATCTGCAAGAGGCATAGATTCTCATGAGCCCATGCAGTCGCAGGGGCTCACGAGAATCTGTGGGTTTTGCCGACAGAGTTTGTCTCTGTTTATTTCTTTAAACGTCCTTCTGAATGATCGCAGGTTAAACGTATGACCTCCATAATTTTCCTTGCAGACAGCAGAAAACTAGACTTGGCCGTGGTGTTCCACATGAGCTCGGACACGAAAGTGTCGGACATCGAGATCTTCGTGCCATTCCTGGAGCAACTCTTCCGCTACGCCAACGTGGACGGCGGTGACGTGCGTGTGGCCATGAGCTACTACCGCAAGAACCCCAGCTTGATCTTCAACCTGCAAGTCTGTACAGATCCGCATACTCTTATTTACTAGGCCACTGCCTCTGATTGCCAACAGTAACATAGTAGTAGTATGGATGGAAATGATCGTCTTATTCTATACCTGCGTATTTCTCTGTGGGCTGGCGATTGGGTGCCTGATAGGTGGGGACAGGGGATCTAACTGTTGTCTGTCCAGCGCTGTGATTCCCCTTGGTTTGCATATATATATATAGTAGTAGTAGTAATAACAACAACAGCATCGACAATAATAAGTGATAGTCTCGCAGCCAGCACCCTTACTTCTGCAAGATACATAGATTCCCATGAAACCCTGTAGTTTCAGGGGTCCAGGAGATCCAACGCCTCTTGCTATCAGGAATCTGTCTCATTTACCTACCTACTTACTTCTCAGAGGTAGGGTCTCGCTGCATGGGGTCTAAAATATAACTGTAGACTGAAGGAAAGTAAACTAGAGAAGAGCGGAGCTAATCAGGCAACTTGACGAGTTAGCCTGGCGCCTTTATAGCCCAACACAATACAAATACCGTAACTCCTCCTCCCTCTCCCCCCCCCCCCACCCCGTCCCCACTTCAGCAATACTCACGACATACCCTAACCCTTCGCGTGTCGGTAGCGGTTCTAGTCGCGATGATTCCTGTAGGAATTATCGCGACTAAAACCGCTACTGACACGCAAAGAGTTAAGTGAAGGATCGACCACGCCGTCATCCGGTGACTTGTACTCAGAGCTTAACGGAGTATATACTGCCTTCAATTTTGCGCTTCAAGGCAAACAATTTAAAGATGGTCTACGATAAGTGGGTCTGAAAGTGTTAAAAATTACTCACCTTCTTAATTCCTTTGTGGTATGAAAGAGGGTATGCCCTGAAAGCAAAAGACGCAGTAAGTCCATTTTTTTGTGATGAAAAACAAGATATTCATCGTATTACAATGACGATTTCGCTTTTCACAAAAAATGGATTTATTTCCTGTATGCAAAAGGTCATCGGGCCGACGTCGCCCGCAGTCGGCCCGCGCACAATGTGCGCGGGCCGACTGCGGCCGAGGTCGGCCGAATTGCATTTGCCTATTACACAATCTTTTATCTTCACAGGGCAGAGGTTATGTCTGATGGGTCTTTGCAGAAATACCAAATAACTGTCTTTTTTCCGGCATGCAGAAGCACAAGACGCGCGCTGCCATGATGGCGGAGGTGAAGAAGGAAGTGGTCGCCAAGGTGCGCGGCAAGAGGGCTGACACTGCCGCCGCTTTAGAGGAAGTCCGCACCGTCATCTTCGACGCCAGCCGCGGGGACCGACCTGACGTGCCCAACGCCGTGCTGCTCTTCACGGACGACAAGAGCGACGCGCCGCAGCAGAAGTTCCTGCAGGAGGCTCAGACATTGAAGGCTGCCGGTGTGAAGATCGTCACTGTGGGCTTGGACAACGCGGACGCGCGAGAGCTTCGCACTGCCGCTAGTGACCCGTCCAGCAAGAACAACATCATGCTTAAGACCTACGAAGGACTGCGAGACCAGAGTGTTGTCAACAATATCCGGGGAACACTCTACGGTTGTGAGTCGCTTTCGAAGTTACGCTATGTCCCATATGCTATACCCCATATGCTATATATATCTCACATTGATTCTCTCTCTTGATTCGCTACTGCGGTAGCGAATCGAGGGAGACAATCAGTGTGAGATATAACAAATAGGATACACAATAGCGAATATTAGTGGCATATTAGCTTGGTGCCTGATTGCGCCAAAAATACTAAAATCTTCTCTCTTACTGTCTGAAGTAGTACATCCAAACACATTTTGTTTGTTCCTGTAGTGCAAGACCTGCCACCTGCAACAAGACCGCCACCACCAACGACACCGAAACCGGGTACGTTGATGATGACGATGATTATGATGATGATTAATGTTATTATTGTTGTTGTTGTTATCGTGATCTACGTATCGTTATCTTGACCAAAACGGTGACTACCAACCGTGTAAAATGTAACATTGGGGAGGGGGCGGGGGTAGGGGAAGGAGGTTCAGACGAAGGGAGTAGCGTGTGTGTGTGTGTCGCCCCCCCCCCCCCCCAAAAAAAAAAAAAAAAAAGGGGGGTGCGGGGGTGGGTGGGGGGGTGGGAGCAAAAGCACCCAAAAGGGATTTGTTATATAGCACATTATGGCATTTTGGGTCGGGGGGGGGGGTGTGGGGGGGGGGATGCGGGGGGGGGGGGGATGAGCACCTGGAACCCCTCCCCTCCAGCCCTGGTATAATGTGCACGTATGATGTGCGGGGCGGGGGGGGGGGAGGGGGGATTAGGACGGTGTGTGTGTTTTTGAAGACGCTCACCACTCGCCAAAATATCAAACGGGGGTTGGGGTGGGTGTGGGGTAGCGTGTGTGTTTGGCCAAAAAATAAAACGGGGAGAGGGGGGGGGGGGCAAAAGCCCCAAAAAGGGACTTTGTTATAGCATTTAAAATTTTTTTTGGTAGGGCTCGTGGGAGAGAGGGTGGTGGGGGAGGAGGGGGGCCGGAACCCTCTTGAACCACCCCCTCCCCCCCCACACACACTCCCCCCCCCCCCCCGCCCCCTTTTCTCCAGATCCACCCCTGGTCACTAAACGTGTAGGCCTATACAAGCACAAAGCCAGCGTAGTGCCGTTGTGTTTAATAAAATAGACCGACCCATTCCTGGCGTGAAATGTCAATCAAACTTAGCGCGCGTTCGCCTCTCGACCAGTCAAAACGCTGTAGACTATGTGCTTCTGACTGCCAAGCGGACGGTGCGGCAAAACAAACGATGTTTATGCTTGCGGGACATGGAAGAGTGTGGATGCTTTCCATTATTGTAGCCAGTTTCGGTGGTACTGGATATGCCTGGAAAGCACTGTTGTTATGGGGAGTGTAAATCAGATTCCAGATACCCCAATCGATATCCAGGTGTAGAATTTTTTTCCGTTCCAGAAGCCTTTATCACGACTCGCAGACACGAAAAAATAGATGAAAGCTAATCTGAACATGGCCCACTGAAACCTGAGAGAATCATAAGACATCACTACGTACGCTCGAAAGTAAAATTTTTATTTTTCCATGTTCAGCCATAGTATTCACAGACTGACTCGATCACTTGTACTTACAGTTGGTCTTCTAAACTGGATCGTAAATCTGTCAGTTGCGTGTAAAGCATTCGTGCTAAATTGGATCGTAGTTCTCTCAGCTGTGTGTGAAGCATTCGTGCATGTACGCTGACCCCGTATTGCTGTGAGAGTGAGTGAGAGACGCCCCACTGATTTAAACAGACTAGCACTAGCAAAAGTTCTCAGGAGGGAGGGGGGGGGGTAGGTGGGTGGTGGGTGGGTGGGGGGTAAACAGACGTTTATAGACAGATTTCAGAAGGTGTACCGATGATTGCCTGCACGATAATTTCTTTTAGATATTCAGTAGCGGGATATGCCCACATGTAGGTATGGGATCACCCATAATTTCAGACTGCAAACACATAACTGATATTACCATCGGAAAGAGCGCATAAAAATATGTGGTCGTGCAACATGTCAAAGCTCTACCTTTTATAGTTTATAAAAAATCATAACATGATTTGGCGAAATTAAGACGATTTGCGCATTTCATAAAATGCTAAGTTTAGGGTCACATAACTACATAATCTCTAGACTGACAATATCCTGACTTGCTGTACTGATTACACCCAAGACCTAGTTTGTACTGATTTTACAGCTACAATAATGGCAGGCCTTATACTTTAGAAGATATGCCACCCTAAAAATTGTTTTTAAAAAATCAACGTCTAATAGCGCGCTTTACTATGCTATCAGTCCACACTCGCGCTGTCCCGTGAAGCACGTGTAGCCGGACCCCGACTAAAGAGGCGGAGCCAAATAAAAAGTGAATCGGTCTATTGACTTTGCAAACTAGCCCGTAAAATTCCGCTGCCAGTACAAAATTGCAATTTTCGCCTATCGGCATTTTGACGGATCTCTCCCGCCGTACCTTTCTGCCAAGCTGTCTGTTTATCAGCCATCATGCACCCTCCGTTCCTACCCCACCCGGGTCTGCCCTGGGGGACTTGGGTGGGGTTAGGTATTTTTTAGTTCCCAGGGTCACCCTGGTCAGCCCCACAGGGTGGGGTTTTCTCTCTATTCTGGTCTACCCGAGGTCCATTCACCTGTATTTGCCTTTTTTAAACTCTCCCTACTGTCTGCACTGCCTGTAGCTCTTGATATTGGATGTGTGTTGCTAAATGGTCTTAGCTTTATTTAGGCCCCATGTGTTAGGTTTATTTAATGTGTTTGACCGGCTGGCGACATACATTCAATGTTCTGTTTAGTTGGGTTTTTTTTTTTTCACAAGCAGTGCAGGCACGTCCTGAGAAAGCCTTGTTGCTGTCGGGACGTTAAGCAATGTACAATCAATCAATAAACCCTCCGTTCCTCTAGTGTAAAACTTTTTTAAAATCCCGAAGCTTAACATGAAAACTGTCGGGAAGCGTTCTTTCACCTTTTTATCCCCAAGTGTGTGGAACTCGTTGCCAACTGAAATGCGGAATCTGCCCACATTGTCACAGTTCAAAGCTCACTTAAAGACTTTTCAGTCTTTTCTGTCGGGCATTTAACACTTAGCTCATCTTTAGTTAACTGTTGACTGCCTTTTATTCTGACCTAGAGGAAGTGAATGTAAGGTTTGGGAAGAGATGGGGTGGTTTAAAGTAGTGTATAATCGTGCGTGTGTCTGAGAGAGAGGGTGTGCTGTTGTGCATGCGCAGTGAGTCCAGTGTTTTCCTGGAGAACAGCGCTATAATTGGACGAACCGCCCACCGCTGAAGAGACCCTCACAGCCATCCACCAGCTCAAGAGTGGCAAAGCAGCAGGCATTGATGGAATACCGCCAGAGATCTGGAAACATGGAGGCACAGCACTGCACAACAGGCTCCATGACCTCTTTCTCTGCTGCTGGGAGGAAGGAACACTACCAAAAGATCTCCGTGATGCAGTCGTTATCACCCTGTACAAGAACAAAGGCGAGAAGTCTGACTGTTCCAACTATCGGGGAATTACCCTGCTGTCCATTGCTGGGAAAATCCTTGCAAGGCTGCTCCTGAATCGGCTGGTACCTGCCATCGCTGAAGACCAACTCCCAGAGGGCCAGTGTGGCTTCAGAGCAAACAGGAGCACCACCGATATGGTCTTTGTGCTGAGACAGCTACAGGAGAAGTGCCGCGAGCAGAACAAAGAGCTGTACGTAACATTTGTCGACCTAACAAAAGCGTTCGACACTGTGAGCAGGCAAGGCATGTGGCAGATCCTGGAGCGACTTGGCTGTCCCCCAAAGTTCCTCAACATGATTGTCCAGCTACACGAGGACCAGCAAGGCCAGGTCAGACTCAACAATGACCTCTCAGAACCATTCCCTATTCTCAACGGCGTAAAGCAGGGCTGCGTGCTGGCACCGACCCTCTTCACCATCTTTTTTAGCATGATGTTGAAGCAGGCCACAGTGGACCTCGATGATGACGATGCAGTGTACATCAGGTATCGTCTCGATGGCAACCTGTTCAACCTCAGACGACTGCAGGCCCACACGAAAACCCTAGACCAACTGATTCGTAAGCTGCTTTTTGCTGATAATGCTGCCCTCGTTGCACACACAGAGAGAGCCCTGCAGCGCATCACGTCTTGCTTCGCAGATGCTGCCCAGCTCTTTGGACTCGAGGTCAGTCTGAAAAAGACAGAGGTCCTCCATCAGCCGGCACCCAAGACAGTGCATCGCCCTCCTCACATCACCATTGGCGAGTCTGAACTAAAGTCGGTGCACCAGTTTACTTACCTTGGCTGCATTATCACGTCGGACGCCAAGCTGGACAAGGAGCTTGACAGCAGGCTGGCAAAAGCGAACAGCGCTTTCGGGCGACTTTTCAAGCGGGTGTGGCACAATCAACAGCTGAAAACAGGCACCAAGATCAGCGTGTACAGAGCTGTCGTCCTCACCACCCTGCTGTATGGTTCCGAGTCCTGGGCCCTTTACCGCAGCCAACTACGACTTCTCGAACGCTTCCACCAGCGCTGCCTGCATACCATCCTGGGCATTCACTGGAGTGACTATGTCACCAACGTCGAGGTCCTTGAACAGGCTGAAACTGTGAGCATCGAGGCTTTGCTGCTGCGGACACAGCTCCGCTGGGCGGGGCATGTCTCCAGGATGGAGGATCATCGCCTACCAAAGATCACACTGTTCGGCGAGCTTGCTACTGGACACCGTGACAGAGGGGCACCAAAGAAGAGATACAAAGACTGTCTCAAGAAGTCACTTAGTGCCTGCCAAATCGACCACCACCAGTGGTCTTCGCTTGCTGCGGACCGTGACACCTGGCGCTCCACCATTTACAAGGCAGCTGTCTCCTTTGAGGACTCTCACAGAGCTAGCCTTAAGGACAAGCGGCTCAGGAGAAAAAACAGAGATGCCGCAGCTCAGAACCCTGACCATACCTTCCCTGCAGCCACTGCGGTCGAACCTGCCTGTCTCGGATTGGCCTCCGCAGCCACGAACAAGCCTGCAGACGTCGTGGTCAACTCCTATAAAATCTTCGTTCGCGAAGACAAGCCAAGAGAGTGTATATATATATATATATATATATATATATATATATATATATATATATATATATATATATATATATATATATATATATATATATATATATATATATATATATATATATATATATATATATATATATATATATATAGAACACTGTCCACTGTCGATTATACCTCACCTTTTTCATTACGTAAAAGGTGTTGACTCGCAAATTTACACTATTATGACCATAATCAAACGTGGAGTTGAAATGCTGCAAATCAGCAGAATAAGGGAAGTAATTTCAGAGTAAGGGAAGTAACTTTAGAATATGGCCGACAACACATCCGCTTTCAAAATGTTGAAGATCTTTGATAGTCAGTTTCCGAAGACGAGAAAGCCTAATTTGAGTAATAACATCAGTGGAAAATGTGCAGTTTAGTTTTGGATCAGGTTTTTAAAAAAAGGCAAAGTCTGCTACTCTTGCATTTAACTTACTGATTTGCACTATCAGGTTATTTTAGTCTGCGCGTTTTGTCTGCAGGGGTTCGAGCAATATATTTTAACCCGTTGGCTGTCGGTAGCGGTTTTAGTCGCGATGATTCCTGATGGAATCATCGCAAAAACTGCTACCGACTGCCAAAGGGTTAATATTAATTAGTATGCCGCTGTCTGCGGGCACGTCGGTGCCGGTGGTAATTTTTAAAGCGTCACTGGGCTTATATGCCTCCTCCGAGAATCACTCGTATGGAAAAAAGAAACTCAGTCAAGATCGGTAGAATTTTGTCACTTATGTTCCACCTAAAATGTGTATTTTCATTATTATTTTTGGTGTGATTACACGTATACCGTACACATACCAAGGGGAATTACTCAGCGTATACCTTTACCTGCGTATTTTTCTGTGGGCAGGCGATTAGGTGCCTCATAAGAGGGGGCAGGGGAGCTAAATGTTTGTATGTCTGTTACGTTTGTGGTTGTGCTATTCTTTTTAGAACATGTGTGTGTTGATCATAGGAAAGATCCGATATTGATTTGAGTTATTTTGGATAAGAATTACGTACCTTTTTTAGTATGATTCGTTTTCTTTTGCATGGAGAATTGCGGTCGATTTTTGTTGTATAGCTAGAATGACGCGTCTTTTCACTACATTTTTGTAAAGTTTAACCTACATTAGACTGGAAGGTTCGGGCATGGTCGCGACCTTTCTGGTGACCTCAGATATGACGTCAAAGCTTTGTAGTAAACAAGTTATTGGACAATTTTTGCAACATTCACAGTATGCCCGGAATTTACGTAATACACCTGGAAGTTTGTAGATGTTTGTAGACGAATCAAGGGTGTTCTTTCTCATAAATATTAATGAGTTTTGGTTACGTTTTCTTTTCTGATTGGTTGAGTTGTGTAGTTTGCGGGATTGTTCTAGAAATCTGTAATAGTATAAAAAGGCGTGTTAGCGAATTAGGTGTGTACATTGTATGACAAATGCAGTGTATCAAAAGTGTTGATGCATTGTAGAGGAAACAGTGTATCAGTGTTGGTGCATTGTATGGGAGTCGCAGTGTATCAGAATTGTGGATGCATTTTAGAGAGACAGTGTATGAAAGTGTGGATGCAATTGTGGATGCACTGTGCTGAGATTGCATCGTGATAATAAATTACTGTCGGAACTGTTACTCCAGTGTGGTGTTTGTATGTCCAGCGCTGAGTAATTACCCTTGGTATGTGTACTGTTCTACCAGCGTTAGCCTCACCTATCTGGTTTGTGAGTTGGTGTGATTAGGCCAGTGTGGTTGATCGTTGTGGTGTAGAACGGGCTGCACTTACCAGTTTATTGTATGCACAAGGAATCTGTGCCTATGTCATGCCTACTTTTTTATTTTTGTTTTTCAACAGTACCGCCCGTCAGACCCCGGGTGGACCTTACAAGTGAGTAAATAATGGCACTATTCATATTATTTGCACATGGGTGAGGTGTAGGTGAGGATTGGGCGGGGTGCAGTGATTGGTGGTTGTGGGGGCTGGAGGAAGCTGAAAATGCGTAGGTTAGTTTGGACAGTGAAACAACTTTTTAGCTAGTTTGAAACAGCCGGTGATGCTTTCGTATGAAAATGACATGTGCAGTGAGTTTAAGTCATTTAACCCCAAGGCCGCATTTCCCAAATTTTGAAGGTGTCATCTAACGCCTATGTAAGAGACGGCTGCAAGAGACCGATCGACTATGATAGTTAAAGGATAGTGCCAGATTATCTTTGCGCCATCAGGCGCCAAGCTAATCTGGCACTGTCTTTGAATTATCATAGTCGTTCAATCGCTTGCTGTTGGGCGTCGGGACTAAATGGGTTAACTTGTCAATTTTGTTTGTCCTCTTTACACAGCTAGTTCCCAAGTAGACTTGGTCTTCGCTTTGCACTTTAATCCCGCAAACTCTAACGAGGACTGGCAGCGCCTGATGCGATGGATGTCAAACATAGCCCGGGCTGCGAACCTCGATTCCGGTAACGTTCGCCTCGGTCTGTACGTCGACGACAACTACATCCCCTTTACCCTCGACAGGTACAGTGTGTGTGTGTGTGTGTGTGTGTGCGTGCGTGCGTGCGTGCGTGCGTGCGTGCGTGTGTGTGTGTGTGTGTGTGTGTGTGTGTGTGTGTGTGTGTGTGTGTGTGTGTGTGTGTGTGTGAGAGAGAGAGAGAGAGAGAGAGGTGGGTGGGGAGGGGGGGGGAGCTATGAACGTACGGTTCTTGTCTCCCTCGATTCACTGAGCTGATCGGAGATCAGCGCAGCGAATCAAGAGAGCACAACCAGTTTGAGGTCCTAGCTGCATTCTTGAGATGGAGGGAGTCATCAGGGACTTAACCCATTTGGCTCCGACGCGCAACAGCTGTAGCTATATCGACCATGATCATTCAAGAGTTATGCCAGATTAGCTTGGCGCCAGAAGGCGCGAAGCTAATCTGGCACTACCCTTAAATGATCTGGTCGATCCATCGCCTGCAACGGGTACCTGGTAACTCCTCCAATAATTGGGAAATGCGGCCGTGGGGTTTAATGGGTTAAGCTGAGAACTGCTACTGGGGGTTTCCGGCAGGTTCACAACGTCTGAGGAGGCGGTGCAGTCTCTGAACATCCTGCCAAAACAGGTAGCCCGCGCTCGCCAGTTCAACATGGTGTCCACGCTGCGTTCTGTCCGCGAGAGAATGTTCGTGGAGGACGCTGGCGACCGCCCCGAGGCGCCCAACGGCCTTATCATCATCACCGACACTAACTCCCGCGACGACAGGACCCAAGTGGCTCAGGAAACCAGCAGCCTGGCACAGGTAGACCTATGCGGATCACGTTTTGGCATTTGTTAGAGGCTTTGCATGTACGGTTTCAGTGCGTGCGTGCGTGTACATAGATTGACATCTTCAGGAGAAGCATAGTGCATAGGTCTTTCTCATGTGTGTGCTGGTCTGTAATTTTGCAGCTTACAGCTTAGGGCCGTAAGCTTCAAAATTACAGACCAGCACACAACTACTATCTCGATACCTCAAAATATGTTTTTAATGGAAAAGGATATCATCCAATCAGTCATAGAATAAACAGAATTATAGGCCGTTTGACATCGGAGCACGTAACGGTTTTTTTTTCTCTCCAAAATATCTCCGAAAAGAAAAACTTTAAAGTACCACTTCTAGAACAAATATCATTTGGTATTAGTTGTCCAAATGTGGGCTGTTTTTACTTAACTTCTACGATTTGCTGATTTTGCTGTACGGTCGTAGCATTTTGGTCAAAAACAAAGATCGAGCCTTTTTCAATACCCTGATAGAGCCCCTGCGGGAAACAGCCAGATTTCAATATTAAGGTCAATCATGCCGACTTCATGTATGCCTGCGCTGTTTCACATCGAAAGCTTGGTCAACTTCACGTGAAAATGAATCTTTCTTGCGCTGAATTTATCTGAGGCATGCTTAGGCATGTTAAATCAGTTTTTTGGTAACATTTTTTTTTATTAAATCTGGATTTTTACGGCTGCCCAGCAAAACTAGCAAATTGTAAGTGCTTCATTGAAATAAATAGCATTAGGTCACCTAGCATTGAATGATATTTGCTTCATGAGTGGTATAGAAAAGTGTTTCTCTGGGAACACATCTGCGAAAAACGTGCGCTCCGATGTCAAAAGGACCTATTCTCATTGTGGGATTGATTTGAGAATAAACGAAACGAAGTTTTTAGAAAGTAAATTTATGTTCTCAAACAGGCTGGCATAAGTATCTACACAGTGGGCGTGGGCCTGGCCGACAAGGGAGAGATGGAGAGCGTGGCCTCATCCTCCAGGAACGTATTCGCTGCGTCCGACTACCGCGAGCTCGAGAACAACGTCCTCTCTCTGCGTCGCGAGATCAAAGCACGTCAGTATCCAAATGAGACAGATAATGTGATATGAACAAGATAAAATACGAAAACGTTATAAATCCCACAGTTGGGTCTCACAAGTGTGTGTGATTTTCGCCATTTTTAGACCATACTCCCTTCACTACCGAGAGAAAGCGAACAAGATCCAGCTGCAAGAGGCATGTATGTTCTCACGAGACACGCAGCTACACGAGACATAGATCCTCGTGAGCCCCCGCAGTTGCGGGGGCTCATTAAAATCTGTGCCTCTTGCTGACACCACTTTGTAATCCATGTTCCGCGAACAGCTTGGGCTCTTCGGCATTGGAATAATCCATTACATCCAGAGGCTGTTTTTTGAAAATTTGCTTATTGTCATATGAAGGCTACATTACAGATTACGAGTAAGCTCAAACATTTTAGTTCAAGAGTGGTGCCAGAAGAGCTTGGCGCCTCAATCGCCAAGCTATTCTGGCACCACCCTTGAACTATCATTGTCAAATTTATTTCAAGCAATAGTGTATCAGGATGAAAAGTTTAATACAAATTTCAGAAACAGAATCTGCGTCCACTGGCAGTGAAAGGGTTAAACCCGTTTTTCATGCACGTGAAAGCGCTGGAGACAGCTATTGTGCAGCTGTTTTTTACCTCTGACCTCAAGCTAACCAGGTCTCATGCAAATCGAGGGAAGGTGGGTGGGGGTGGGTGTTAATGAAATTAAAAAAACAAACAAACATGGAGTTCTCAGATACAAAAGCCCGGTGTTAAGACACTTGAACACTTGCTTATTTCAGTGACCTATTGGAAAGGTCAAGATCACAAAGGTTAAATTAGTATTATGAATCGGTCATGCAGGTGAGCCATAAGGGCTTTGCCATTTGTGTTACAAGTATTTCTTAATAATACAAAGCAGTGTAACGTTTCTGTCAGTGTATTCATGTACAGTTAATTTTTATGCTAATCGCATTCTTCCCTCTTAAATTTTTTTAAAAATTACGGTATCATTTTTTTCTCTTATTGTTTTATTACATTTTAAGTCTAATGATAATCGTATTTATGTATATGTTTTTCTTTATTCTATTCCTACAGTTGATACTGGTGCTGGGCCTAAACCTGAAGAACGTGAGTGTGTCAATGTTACGTGTGTGTGTGTGTGTGCACAGTTTATGTGTCATTATGTTTTACAAAGCTGAAAATGTAATGAAACAGGTGCATATCTGATGAGTCGTATGAACTGAGTGACTTGCATTAGCGTCTTGCACGTCCACTCTGCAAAGAGATTTAACCGACATGCAAGCACTCAAGTTCTTAGAGTTGTCTTAGAAGGAAGGGAAACAAACAAACAAAGTTTCAGTTGTTCTCATGCTCTGCCAAGCTCTTGTCTCCCAGACCTGTGAGAAACCACGGAAGGAGTATCAGAGGGCGCTCAGGCTGCTGTCAGCTTTCTAAAAGTAGCGAGATGACCTGAAGGAGGTGAGCCGAGCGGTACCTGTAGATTCAGTTTGCTGGTGGTGTGGCTTGCTCTCTCTCAGTACACAATGATTGCACTGGTAACCGTACACTCAAGTTGTACATTACGCTTAGATGCACTCCATTTGTATATGTATACTGTACAAGTAGCTACCCTTTTGTTCACGTAGCACTCAGACTGAACAATTTTACATACCTGTATCCTACACGTAGCTGCTCTTATGTGCATAGTACATCTACCTCGCTCGTCCACGAAGCGGTTTTTGTTGTTCACCCACTGGCTTGCCAGCCCGCACCGCTCTCACAGGTACTTTTATGGATCTTCACGCTAGTGTCCACACATATAAAAAGGTTACAATATGCACATAAAGATATTCACGGCGCACATTGCGAACGTGACCAGTTGTCGCATGTTTTAATGATATCTTCCACTTGTCTTGAGCGACGGCATGCGACTCTATATTTCACGTTCTATGCCCAGTCTCTATTGAAATGTGTCGCTATCGATGTCATTGTCGGCATGGCAGAAATCGCATGCCCAAAACAACGTACGGAATAAAAAGTTGTGTGTATTGCTTTAAATATGATCGGTCTGTCAAAATCATGTTGCCCACACCTTTCTATCAAGCACACTTCATAGTGAGTCACAACGATTTTTGCGACTCTGTATACGAACAGGTAAGTGTACACAATCAGAATCGCCGGACCTTCATAATCTTTTTTTTGCATAGAAAAGGCATAGATTGTGGTGGGCAGCTTGTATAGGCTTGCTACGGCTTACAGGCACATTTGATACACGTCTGATTTCAGAGTGTGACCCTAAAGTGGACCTGGCATTCGTTCTGGATTCTTCAACCAGCGTCACGAAACCTAACTTTCGCCTCATGCTGGACTTTGTCAAACAAATTGTGTACTTTGCGGATTTAGACTCTGGAAACGTAAGAGTGGCTACAGTAGTGTACAGTTCTGACGTGCAAGTCAGCTTCTACTTGAAGGATTACACATCTAGACAGCAGGCCTTCTGGGCTGTAGATCGCATCCCGTATCGACATGGCAATACTAACACCGCTGATGCTCTTCAGACTCTGAGGCATGACGTGTTCTCTCCTGTTAACGGTGACAGGCCTGATGTCGGTAACATAGCCATCATTATCTCAGACGGCGTGTCCAACGTCCATCCTGAGAGAACTGCACACGAGGCTCAGCTGTTACGCGCCCACGCCACGCACGTGTACGTAATTGGGATTGGTGTTCTGGATAGGCAGGAGCTGGACTCCATAGCCACGCCTCCTGCTGCAGAGAATGTCTTTAAAATCCAGACTTTCTTCGGGCTGACGGAATCGCTGAGGGAGAAATTGCTGCTTTGTAGACTCCCTACTCTAGTTGCAGGTAGAAAAGCGGGTGTGACTGGCCCCAGAATGTTCCCGTAACAAAGATGTGGATGATTCGATGACATGGGTTCTGTCTGGGCGTGGTTCCTCCTGACAGTGTGTACTGCTAACGTACAGTACGGGCTGCAGTAAAGGCCAGCTTGCACGCTCCTGTATCTTGCACGAATTTCATAATGAGGTTGTGGTGCAATGACCCGACTGACATTACCGATGCAAAACATGCATGATGGATTTTCCTGGACATCTTCAGCAAGTAATACGTATACTCTTCCCATCAAACCGAGATCAACCATCGCATAATTCATCACATCGGTATCTTTCCGCTTATACCCGTTGGGTTTCCGTCATATTGTGGTGTTACATTATAGGAATTAAATGAAACTGCGGGAAATTACTGCACTGTAGCCGTTGGGGGCTGACTTATTTACAGCCATATACCGCCCTTTTCTTGCGTTCCACGCATCCTTTAAAAGTCCACGGTTGTACGCTTAACATTTAATTGATTTTATGCATGTTTCGTCCCTGTTGCTTTCATATGGCCATTTCCTTTCGTTCCAGCATGCTTAGTTGGCCCCTTATGTGCATTTTTGTTTTAAATTTTGGAGTTTGGTTTACCGATTAGTTGCATGGCTTGAAGTGGTTATCCCTCGGCTTGATCAATATTGTAAGTGGCTGAGTGTGCTGTGGAATGATTGATCCTATTTCTTATTGTTTTAGATAACGCAGCGTTGATATATGAGTACACTAATTTCTGTCATATTTTATTTGTAATGTCAAATATTTTGTTTGAAACGTTTTATCTTTTCGTTCCAATCTAATACTGTAACAGGTAGGTCATTATCGACTTTTATTGTAGCATGACATTCTGTAACAAGAAGATCACTATCGCTTTATTGTAGTATAACTTTCCGTAACAAGTAGATTATTATTAGCTTTAATTATAGTATTACTTTTTGTAACAAGTAGATCATTATCGCATTATTGTAGTATAACTTTCCGTAACAAGTAGATTATTATTAGTTTTTATTGTAGCATGACTTTCTGTAACAAGTAGATCAACGTCAGCGTTAATTGTAGTATGACTTTCGCGCTGACGGGCGTTTGTTCAGTTTACTCTACAAAATGCCCATTAAACTGTTAACATGCTGTTGATCTTTTCTGTCATATTATTTCAGTCTAACGCCTCTTGAATTTGCCGATATCAATGTCTAACGGTTTAACAAGATCATAAAGCCTTACTGGTAACAGCTGTAGTTGTTCATTAACACATATCTACACACAGTTTATTAACACATATAACCCCACGGCCGCATTTCTAGAATTATGGAGGCTCTGTCTAACGACTATGTACCAGTTGTAGGAGATGGGTTGATCATGATAATTCAAGGGTAGTGCCAGATGAGCTTGGCGCCTTTAGGCGCCAAGCTCATCTGGCACAACTTTTGAATTATCATGATCAATCCTTCTCCTGCTGGGGAGGGGGGATGGTGGGGCTACATGGATTAACTTCGTAAGAGTTGTTTGTGTTTTTCGACATTTTTGGTTTGCTTGACCGTAGTTCTAATGATTATATACTTGTTTTGTCCTAGCTATAACCCCACCTCCTCCTGTTCCGCAAACGATTCCAGCACAGATCCTGAGTAAGTTCGTGTGCAGTCATGGTATTTTTCTACAGTCTCGTAGATTGATTTGCCCTTTAATATTTTGAAAGAAAGGGAACGCGTCGTTGAAAAAAAAATTTTTTTCCCTGCATACGAATACGCGCGTACGCATTGTTCTTCAGAAATAGTGTGCAGTTTCTTTAAATGTCTTACAGGTTTGCACATGTATACTACGGCTCAGTGACTCTGGATGCTATGTGTCAGGGAACGTTGCAAACCTTAAAACGAGTTGGGACACGATGGACTGATGGATATGTCCTCTACTGAACTTGCACCAAATGTATGTTTATCATGCGCAAGAGCCAAACTATTTGATCTGGTCTTTACAATGGACGCGTTCACCAGCATGACTGAAAGCGGCTTTACGCCACGAATGATTTTGTCAAGGACGTTATTTTCTTGCTGACATTTACTCTGTAAACGAGTTATCGTAGCCAGCAACTTTACTTATGTGTAGTTCCATCTGAATACATACCAAGACAAACTTTCGTGTACGATGCTGTTGACGCCATTCCATACCTGTTTGATGACAAAAATATGGCCGATGCACTCAACAAAATCAGGACTGAATTGCGACCGTCCTGATGTTCCAAATATCGCCTTTGTTATGACTGACGGTACATCATCAACTCGAGCCATTTCTGATGAGCAACAGATGAGAGTAGAAGGCATCCACATTTACGCCATTCGTATCGGTCTTACGGGCACAACAGACCTGGACGACATCGCCAACAACAAGAAAACCTCTTCACAGCTAGGGATATTTCATACCTACGAACTTTTAAGAGCCATTGATGCGGCATAGAGTGTGTCAGTGAGTAAAGCGCTTAAAATCGCGAAGAATGTCCTCGGGTTGGGGTTATTTGTTATACATTAATTGAATACAATGAATGTACTGTTATGTCCTTTTCGCGAAAATCTATGGTATGTGGTTTCGATAAATAACACTTACACGGTTTCTTATGGGTGATATGATGCATTTTAATTCTTCATCAAAATAAAGCCTGCCTGTGTGGTACCAGATGAAACCAGATGCACTGGAACGGATTTGTCTGTCAGTCTGTGTCTGTTTGTATGTGTCTACTTGTAGATACAGCTGCATGGGTAATTTGTTTGTGCGGTACATCATTTCCAATACAAATGTCGATCAACTTGTACAATTCACTGTACAAAGATCGTCAGTACCCCAAACTTACGAAATAGTTCGATGGTGGTCCCGGAATGGCTTGGCGCCGTTCGTGCCTAGATACTCTGACACCACCATTGACCTTTTATGGTGTGTATTTTCTACAGCTTTACCAGCTACTTTACCATTGCCAGTCAGTAAGTATTTGTTTGTAAGTTCATGCATTACGCGCACAGTTCCTGTAAAAATTACAGAATCCCGAAGCAATACTTTGGGCAGATGATAGGATAGGAACTTTCTATCAATCAGTGATTTGGAAGGTGGGAACAGTTATATGGTAATTATTTTATATTTACGGTGAAAAGAAAATGGTTACACACACACGCATGCGCACACACCGCCAAAAATCATGTATTGGCCGAGATTTTTTGTGCTCTGTCGTTTTACGGTACCACGAAGGGCGCTTATGCTTGTACAATGACAATGAGGCATGAATGTCTAAATAGTTCTCAAAATTAACAAATTTCATTTGTTTGATGTCGTACCACTTTACATGCATCTGCTGAATTGTCATTTTGTTTTTCAGAAACAACGCTGCCAGCTTTGACCTTACCCCCAAAAGTAAAGAAAGGTAGGTACAACTCTTCTTCTTTTTTTTTTTTTTTAGATACTTGTTTCTGCTTGCAAAATGTATTAGTTCACTCTGCGGCACCACAAGGCGCATGGTTCTTCATCAGACGGATACAATCAAGTTACGCCCATCACCCCCCCCCCCCCCCTGGGGCATAGGCCGCCGACAAGGTCCCTCCAGCCGTCTCTGTCCTGGGCGAGTCTCTCCAACTGTCCCCAGGTGTGGCCCATCTTCTTGGCATCTGTCTCCAGGTCACGTCGCCAGGTGTTTCGTGGCCGACCTCTCTTCCTTTTTCCCTGTGGGTTCCATCTTAGGGCTTGCTTTGTGGTGTTGGTTGCTGGCTTGCGTAGTGTGTGACCTATCCATCTCCAGCGGCGTTGTTGAAGCTCCACTTCTGCAGGCTTCTGCTTTGTCCGCTGCCACAATTCCTCGTTGCTGATTTTGTCCGGCCAGCGTATCCCGAGGAGCCTTCTCAGACTGTTGTTGATGAACGTCTGTATTTTCTTGGTGGTCGACACTGTGGTCCTCCAGGTCTCTGCTCCATAGAGGAGTACTGGTTTCACATTGGTGTTGAACAGTCGGATCTTGGTGTTGACTGACAGATCTCTTGAAGTCCAGACGTTCTTTAGCTGGAGAAATGCTGCCCTGGCCTTGCCTATCCTGGTCTTCATGTCAGCATCCGTCCCACCCTTCTTGTCGACTATGCTGCCGAGGTAGGTGAAGCTCTCCACCTCTTCTAGCGCCTCGCCTTCCAGTGTGACGGGCGTTCCACTGGCAGCGTTGACTTTCAGCGCCTTGCTCTTTCCACGGTGGATGTTCAGGCCTAGCCTTGCGGAGTTCACTGCCACTGCGTTTGTCTTTTCTTGCATCTGTTGTTGGGTGTGCGAGAGCAGGGCTAGGTCATCTGCAAAGTCCAGGTCGTCCAGTTGGGTCCAAAGTGTCCATTGGATGCCATTTCGCTTCTGTGCTGTGGATGTCGTCATGACCCAGTCGATGGCCAGAAGGAACAGGAACGGTGACAGCAAACACCCCTGTCTCACCCCTGTCCGGACTTGGAAGGCGTGGGTGAGCTGGTTTCCACAGATCACTCTGCAGGTCAGTCCCTCGTAGGAGTTCCTGATGATGTTGGTGAGCTTTTCAGGTACTCCATAGTGTCTCAGCAACTTCCACAAGGTGGCTCTGTTGACGCTGTCGAAGGCCTTCTCGTAATCAAGGAAGTTGATGTAGAGGGACGAGTTCCACTCTAGCGACTGTTCCAGGATGATTCGCAGCGTGGCGATCTGGTCAGTGCATGATCGGTCCTTGCGAAAGCCCGCCTGTTGATCTCGAAGTTGGGGGTCCACTGTGTCCTTCATCCTGTTGAGTAGGATCCTGCTGAAGACTTTGCCTGGGACAGACAGTAGGGTGATTCCTCTATAGTTGGCACAGTTGCTGAGGTCTCCATTTTTTGGCAGCTTGACCAGGTAACCCTCCTTCCACTCTGCTGGTACTTGTTCTCTCTGCCAGATTTTCCTGAAGAGGGGGTGGAGCATCTCGATTATGGTTTCAGTATCCGCCTTTAGCGCTTCTGCCGGTATACTGTCGGGTCCGGCTGCCTTGCCTTGCAAGTCTCTCTCGGCTACCTGAATGTCTGGTGGGTCTTGTGGAGCTGGTCTATTTAAGAGCTCCTCAAAGTGCTCCTTCCATCTGTTCTTCTGTCCCTCCTCTCCTTGGATGGCTCTTCCCTGTTTATCCTTTACTGGCCTCTCTGGCTTGGCAAACTTCCCTGAAAGCTTTTTTGTGGTGTTGTAGAGCTCTCTCATGTTTCCATGTCGGGCTGCCTCCTCTGCTTCTTGTGCCAGTGACTCTACAAAATGTCTCTTGTCTGCCTTGATGCTATTCTTTACTATTTTGTTGGCTGTTGTGTATGCCTCCTGAGCGCGGGCCTTCTCTGTTCTTGTGCGGCTGTTGTTTACTTCTGCTTTCTTCTTCTTTCTATCTACTACTTTCTCGAGTGTCATTGGTGTTATCCACTCTTTGTGAGTGTGCTTCCTGTAGCCCAACACCTCCTTGCATGCTGCAGTTACTGCGTCTCTCACCCCTCTCCACTGCTCGTCAATGGTTCCTTCGTCCAGAAGCTCTTGGAGAACCTGGAACCTGTTGGAGAGGGCGAGTCTGTACTCCTCATGCTTGCCTGAATCTTTCAGCAGCGTAGTGTTGAACCTCTGGCGCTGACAGGTCTCGCCGGTCCAGTTCCTCTTCAGCTTCAGTTTCATTCTGGCAACAACCAGGTGGTGGTCTGAAGCAACGTCGGCTCCTCTCTTCGTTCGGACGTCCTGGAGAGATCTTCGGAACCTTCTCGAGATGCACACGTAGTCGATCTGATTCTCGGTTAAATGGTCCGGTGATACCCATGTCGCCTTGTGGATGCGCTTGTGCGGGAAGACTGTGTCGCCTATGACAAGGTTGCTTATGGCGCATAGGTCTGCAAATCTCTCTCCGTTATCGTTCATTACTCCCAAACCCTGCTGCCCCATAACCTCCTCGAAGCCCCTGTTATCGCTGCCGACCTTGGCGTTGAAATCGCCCATGATGATGTTGAAATCTCTTCTAGAGAGGGTTCCAACGATGGTCTGCAGTCTATTATAAAACTGGTCTTTGGTCTCGTCATCGCTGTCGTTGGTTGGGGCATAGCACTGGATGATGTTCATGCTAATCCTCTTCTGCTGTGTTCTGAACGAGGCTGTGATGATGCGTGGGCCATGGGCTTCCCACCCGATGAGAGCACTCTGCGCAGTTTTGGAGAGCATGCGAGCCACTCCCATTGTCCTCCTCATGGCCGGAAAACAGCAGCCTCTCTCCTGTGGTCAGTCTCTTCTGTCCGCTGCCCGTCCATCTGGCCTCACTGATGCCAAGGACATCGAGACGGTAGTTCCTCATCTCCACTGCCACCTGAGCTGTTTTCCCTGCTTTGTACATGGTCTTCACATTCCATGTTCCGATGTTGATGGTTGCCCTGGTGGAAAGGATGGTAGTCTGCTGAGTGGCTTCCTTTCGGCTTTCACCACCCCGCGTCATAAATCCTCCAGCTGAAGGTCCATCCTCTCCCAGGGCCGAGTCAGTTGTTGGTTTTCTTGTTGGCGTTTCTGTAGCAATGTGTGTTTTTATGGGGTGGGGCAGCTGACCCCACGCCCAACCCTCCTCCTTTCACATCCGGGCTTGGGACCGGCCATGGCGGAGTTGGATACAATCAAATGTATTAGTAAATACCAGTTTCAACTTGGGTAATTTCCAGGCTGCGACGAAGCTGAGATCGACTTGGTCTTTGTCCTGGACGCCTCCACCAGTGTGACAGAACCCAACTTCGAGCTGATGAAGGACTTTGTCAAAGATTTTCTTTTCCTTGCTGACATTGACAACGGCAACGTCCGCGTAGGAGTAATCATCTACAGCACTGAGGATTATGTGCAGTTTCAGCTGAATTCTCACAAGACCAAGTTCGAGGTGTTTGACGCCATTGATGAAATCCCTTACCGTTACGGCAGCACTAACACGGCCGACGCCCTCAACACCATGCGGACGGAGATGTTCACACCACAAAATGGAGATCGTCCTGGCGTTGATAACATCTGTATCGTGGTGACTGACGGTGTGTCCAACATCAACTCGCGCAGAACCATCCCAGAAGCTGAGCAAGCGAGAGCAGAAGGCATCCACATCTATGCCATTGGTATCGGTCTGACGGACACGACAGAGTTGGACGGCATCGCTAGCAAGCCTGTAGAGCTGAACCGCTTTGCTGTAAAGGAGTTCAGTGAACTCAGGGTGCTGAGGGACCAGGTCTTCGCTGCTTTCTGCCCGAGTAAGCGTTTATGCCTTTTTGACCCTTTGGCTGTAGGTATCGCTTTTAGTCGCGGTGATTCCTGCAGGAATAACAACACCCTAACATCCTGCAGGAATGACCGCGACTAAAAGCGCTACCCACAGCCAAAGGGTTAAAGTACTCATCTTTTCTATAAACGAGCTACACAGATAACAAATCCATACAAACAAAGGTGACTTTGAAGCGTGTAAGATGCAAAGAAAATACCAACAAAACACGTTTAGAAAGGACAAGTATAAGACAGTTTATTAATTTTTCAAATTTGACATACGGACAGAAATATAATCAGTATCTATCTTTAGCGAGAAATGTGTCAAGTCTATGTATTTTTCTTCTTAACGAAAATATACCAGTTATTTGATGCCATTATTTGTTTCTGTTTTCAAAAGCAGTTCATTGCGAGACTTTTCATTAGGAACTGAATTAGAGTATGTCCGAGGCTTCATATTTTCCCTCGTCTTGTGTGCTCTAATAAATTATTTAAATAACAAAAATAAGTTCATTCTATCACGGCCCCAGCATTTTCTGCTGAGCGAAATCATTGAGTAACGAATGATCTTTCAATTTCAGGTTACCAAACCACGGCAGGTACACAAACTCAGTGAAAGCTGATTTCCCTGCTTAGTTGTTAGAATGATGATAAATGTTAATTTCAATGTATTCCTGTTGTAATTATATTTCTTCTATGATTTCATGGGCATATATTAAATGCTGAGGAGCAAAGAAATGCGACATTTGTGGAATCATCGGAAACACTAAAGTGTTTCCGATAATTCCAAAAATGTCACATTTCTTTTGTTCCTCAGCATAAAAATTATTATAAACGATCTTTACCTCATGTGCTGTCGTTTTTAAGTCAAAGTGTTTTTTTCGCCTGTTTTCAGCAACCCCTCCACCGATTACACTACCACCAGCTGTCAAAGGTTAGTTTTGCCTTTAATTGATGAAGGATATTGCTTTATTTCATTTTTTATGCACTGTTAGAATAATCAATTGAGTTTGTTTTGGGTGCTTTTGTCAATCTGCACTCGTAGAAAAGATGAAATAAACAACAAAGAGTGGCAGTAAAAACAAACAAAAAAACCTAACAAAGTATTGTCATGAACATACAGATTATAAAAGTCATTTTGTAATATGCAGGTTGTGCTGACGCCAAGATCGACTTGGTCTTTATCCTGGACGCCTCCACCAGTGTGACGGAACCCAACTACGAGCTGATGAAGGACTTTGTCAAGGATTTCCTCTTCATCGCCGATATCGACAGCGGCAACGTGCGTGTGGGTGTCATCATCTACAGCACTGAAGACTACGTACAGTTCCAGCTCAACTCCTACAAGACCAAGTTCGAGGTGTTTGACGCCATTGATGAAATCCCTTACCGTCACGGCAGCACCAACACGGCCGACGCTCTGAAAACCATGAGGTCGGTCATGTTCACTCCACAAAATGGCGACCGCCCAGATGTTCCCAACATTTGTATCGTGGTGACTGACGGTGTGTCCAACATCAACTCGCGCAGAACCATCCCAGAAGCTGAGCAGGCGAGAGCAGAAGGCATCCACATCTATGCCATTGGTATCGGTCTGACGGACACGACAGAGTTGGACGGCATCGCCAGCAAGCCAGTGGAGCTGAACCGCTTTGCTGTAAAGGAGTTCAGTGAACTCAGGGTCCTGAGGGACCAGGTATTTGCTGCCTTCTGTCCAGGTAAAACAAACTCAATTAAAAAACCAAATTTTGTCTTAAATTTAACGAATGTAAAGCATTTTTTTGATTGCGAGTATGGCATATGTACTAGGTTTTTTGATTTCTTACTTTTTAAAATGTTTCTCTAAGGGGAGATAACATAATTTTATGTGTATAGACACACGCGACGAAAATGTAAATATCTCATCTAATTGCAAGCTTTGTCATGCTTGACCAGGATACCAACCACAGAAGGCTACAGGTATACTTTACACGTAGAGTACACTAAGCTTGATTCTGCAGCCTATGCTGGATACATTTCACACGAACTGTCCATATTTAAATTACAGTTGTTAATTCGTGCATTTTGCTGTTTATTTTACACTCATTACGACATGTTTCTTCCTCAGGCTACCAAACCACACCGGGTATTGTATTTCGGAATATCAGTTTTTATTGTCCTCTGTTATATTAACCCCTTTAGTGCCGGGACAAAACAAACATCAGCCAGGTGCAAAAGACATAGTCCCTCCTGAGCCCCCGTAGTCGCGGTGTGTCATGAGGATCTATGCCGCTTGTAATCACCACTTTGCTTTCACATTCCTAGGACGGCTGTGGCGCTTTGACGTAAAATCGACAAAGACTGTCGAAACTTAAGCTGCGTCCACTGATAGCGAAAGGGGTAGTGGGACGTTAAAACAATCCGTGGTCTTTTGAGGGAGTTAAATGCGTCTACAATAGCTGGCAATACGGGATAATATTTTGCCTTATGTTCAATAAGAATTGCAGGTTGTGCATTCCTGATTTTCCAGATCACTATGGGATTGTTTTTTTTTTTGTTTTTTGTTTTTGTTTTTTTTTTCTTTCGAAAAAACATACACGTCTGATCAATGTCAAAACATTCATTTCAGCGACGCTACCGCCCCTTACATTGCCGCCCGCTGTTCAAGGTGAGTGATGCGTTTCTTTATTTCTTATTTTTTCATTCATTACAGCAGACATTGTCGAGAGTAAAACCGTAATTTAAAATCCGGTTCGCCTTGTGAATTATACTGCAATAATCGACTGCGTTGTGTAAATCACGTAGGCTGTGCTGGTGCCAAGATCGACTTGGTCTTTATCTTGGACGCCTCCACCAGTGTGACAGAACCCAACTACGAGCTGATGAAGGACTTTGTCAAGGATTTCCTCTTCATCGCCGATATCGACGGCGGCAACGTGCGTGTGGGTGTCATCATATACAGCACCGCAGACTACGTACAGTTCCAGCTCAACTCCTACAATACCAAGTTCGAGGTGTTTGACGCCATTGATGAAATCCCTTACCGTCACGGCAGCACCAACACGGCCGACGCTCTCAAAACCATGAGGTCGGTCATGTTCACTCCACAAAATGGCGACCGCCCAGATGTTCCCAACATTTGTATCGTGGTGACTGACGGTGTGTCCAACATCAACTCGCGCAGAACCATCCCAGAAGCTGAGCAGGCGAGAGCAGAAGGCATCCACATTTACGCCATTGGTATCGGTCTGACGGACACGACTGAGTTGGACGGCATCGCCAGCAAGCCTGTAGAGCTGAACCGTTTTGCTGTAAAGGAGTTCAGTGAACTCAGAGTGCTGAGGGACCAGGTCTTCGCTGCTTTCTGTCCAGGTAAAAATACTAAATAAAAAAAAAAAAACAACGAAATTTGTCTTCAATTTAACGCTTGATTACGAGTTTGGCATGGTTACTAGATTTCTTGATTTCTTACTTTTAAAAATGTTTCTCTAAGTTCAAATAACATTATTAATTTTATGTGTAAGGTCACACACTACGCAAATGTCAATATTCCATCTAATTGCAAGCTTTGTCCTGTTTAACCAGGATACCAACCACACAAGACTACAGGTACACTTTACATGTAGAGTACACTAAGCTTGATTCTGAGGTTTATGCTGGATACATTTCACACGGACTGTCCGTATTTAAATTACAATTGTTAATTTTGTGCATTTTGCTGTTTATTTCACACTCATTACGACATGTTTCTTCCTCAGGCTACCAAACCACACCGGGTATTGTATTTCGGAATATCAGTTTTTATTGTCCTATGTTATATTAACCCCTTTAGTGCCGGGACAAAACAAACATCAGCCAGGTGCAATAGACATAGATCCTCCTGAGCCTCCGCAGTCGCGGTGTGTCATGAGGATCTATGCCACTTGTAATCACCACTTTGCTTTCACATTCCTAGGACGGCTGTGGCGCTTTGACGTAAAATCGACAAAGACTGTCGAAACTTAAGCTGCGTCCACTGATAGCGAAGGTGTTAGTAGGACGTTAAAACAATCCGTGGTCTTTTGAGGGGTTAAATGCGTCTATCATAGATGGCAATACGGGTTAATATTTGCCTTATGTTCAATAAGAATTTCAAGTTGTGCATTTCTGATTTTGTTGATCGCTATGGTAACTGTTTTTTTTTTTATTTTTTTTTTTATTTTTTGCAAATATATATACAAGTCTGATCAATATCAAAACATTCATTTCAGCGACGCTACCGCCCCTTACATTGCCGCCCGCTGTTCATGGTGAGTGATGCGTTTCTTTGTTTTCTTAGTTCATTTTTCAATCCTTACAGCATACATTGTCGAGTAGTAAAACCGTAATTTAAAATACGGTTTGCCTTTAGTGAATTATACTGCAATAATCGACTGCGTTGTGTAAATCACTTAGGCTGTGCTGGTGCCAAGATCGACTTGGTCTTTATCCTGGACGCCTCCACCAGTGTGACAGAGCCCAACTACGAGCTGATGAAGGACTTTGTCAAGGATTTCCTCTTCATCGCCGATATCGACGGCGGCAACGTGCGTGTGGGTGTCATCATCTACAGCACCGCAGACTACGTACAGTTCCAGCTCAACTCCTACAATACCAAGTTCGAGGTGTTTGACGCCATTGATGAAATCCCTTACCGTCACGGCAGCACCAACACGGCCGACGCTCTCAAAACCATGAGGTCAGTCATGTTCACTCCACAAAATGGCGACCGCCCAGATGTTCCCAACATTTGTATCGTGGTGACTGACGGTGTGTCCAACATCAACTCGCGCAGAACCATTCCAGAAGCTGAGCAAGCGAGAGCAGAAGGCATCCACATCTATGCCATTGGTATCGGTCTGACGGACACAACAGAGTTGGATGGCATCGCCAGCAAGCCTGTAGAGCTGAACCGCTTTGCTGTGAAGGAGTTTAGTGAACTCAGGGTGCTGAGGGACCAGGTCTTTGCTGCCTTCTGTCCAGGTAAAATTACTAAATTTAAAAAAAAGAAACGAATTGTGTCTTAAATTTAACGAATGTAAAGCATTTTTTGACTGCGAGTGTGGTATGGTTAATAGATTTCTTGATTTCTTACTTTTTAAAATGTTTCTTTAAGCATAAATAACCTAATTTTATGTTTAAGATCACACACTACGCAAATGTCAGTATTTCATCTAATTGAAAGCTTCGACCTGTTTGACCAGGATACCAACCACAGAAGACTACAGGTACACTTTACGTATAGAGTACACTAAGCTTGATTCTGAGGTTTATGCTGGATACATTTCACACGGACTGTCCGTATTTAAATTACAATTGTTAATTTTGTGCATTTTGAGGCTGTTTATTTTACACTCATGTTACCAAACCACACCGGGTATTGAATTTCTGAATATCGGTTTTTATTGTCCTATGTTACATTAACCATTTAGTGCCGGGACAAAAAAAAAACATCAGCCAGGTGCAAAAGACATAGATCCTCTTGAGCCCCCGTAGTCGCGGTGTGTCATGGGGATCTATGCCACTTGTAATCACCACTTTGCATTCACATTCCTAGGACGGCTGTGGCGCTTTGACGTAAAATCGACAAAGACTGTCGAAACTTAACCTGCGTCCACTGATAGTGAAAGGGTTAGTGGGACGTTAAAACAATCCGTGGTTTTTTGAGGGGCTAAATGCGTCTAGCATAGCTGGCAATACGGGTTAATATTTTGTCTTACTTTCAATAAGAATTTAATGTTGTGCATTCCTAATTTTGAAGAGCGCTATGATATCAGTTTTCTTTCTTTTTTATATACAAAAATAAATACAAGTCTGATAAATATCAAAACATTCATTTCAGCGGCGCCACCGCCCCTTACATTGCCGCCCGCTGTTCAAGGTGAGTGATGCGTTTCTTTGTTTTCTTAGTTTTTCAATACTTACAGCATACGTTGTCGAGTCGTAAAACCGTAATTTAAAATCCGGTTCGCAATGTCAATTAAACTGCAATAATCGACTGTGTTTTGCAAATCACGTAGGCTGTGCTGGTGCCAAGATCGACTTGGTCTTTATCCTGGACGCCTCCACCAGTGTGACAGAACCCAACTACGAGCTGATGAAAGACTTTGTCAAGGATTTCCTCTTCATCGCCGATATCGACGGCGGTAACGTGCGTGTGGGTGTCATCATCTACAGCACCGCAGACTACGTACAGTTCCAGCTCAACTCCTACAATACCAAGTTCGAGGTGTTTGACGCCATTGATGAAATCCCTTACCGTCACGGCAGCACCAACACGGCCGACGCTCTAAAAACCATGAGGTCGGTCATGTTCACTCCAGAAAATGGCGACCGCCCAGATGTTCCCAACATTTGTATCGTGGTGACTGACGGTGTGTCCAACATCAACTCGCGCAGAACCATCCCAGAAGCTGAGCAAGCGAGAGCAGAAGGCATCCACATCTACGCCATTGGTATCGGTCTGACGGACACGACTGAGTTGGACGGCATCGCCAGCAAGCCTGTAGAGCTGAACCGCTTTGCTGTAAAGGAGTTCAGTGAACTCAGGGTGCTGAGGGACCAGGTCTTCGCTGCCTTCTGTCCAGGTAAAAATAGTAAATTAAACAAAAAACCGAATTTTGTCTTAAATTTAACTAATGTAAAGCATTTCCTTGACTGCGAGTGTGGTATGGTTACTAAATTTGTTTTGCCGATTTCTTACTCAAATTTAAAAATTTTTCTTTAAGGGCAAATAACATTATTTTATGTTGAAGGTCACACACTACGCATATGTCAATATTCCATCTAACTGCAAGCTTTGTCCTGTTTGACCAGGATACCAACCACAGAAGACTACAGGTACATTTTACATGTAGAGTACACTAAGCTTGATTCTGAGGTTTATGCTGGATACATTTCACACGGAATGTCCGTATTTAAATTACAATTGTTAATTTTGTGCATTTTGCTGTTTATTTCACACTCATTACGACACGTTTCTTCTTCAGGCTACCAAACCACACCGGGTATTGTATTTCGGAATATCGGTTTTTATTGTCCTATGTTATATTAACCCCTTTAGTGCTGGGACAAAACAAACATCAGCCAGGTGCAATAGACATAGATCCTCCTGAGCCTCCGCAGTCGCGGTGTGTCATGAGGATCTATGCCACTTGTAATCACCACTTTGCTTTCACATTCCTAGGACGGCTGTGGCGGTTTGACGTAAAATCGACAAAGACTGTCGAAACTTAAGCTGCGTCCACTGATAGCGAAGGTGTTAGTAGGACGTTAAAACAATCCGTGGTCTTTTGAGGGGTTAAATGCGTCTATCATAGATGGCAATACGGGTTAATATTTGCCTTATGTTCAATAAGAATTTCAAGTTGTGCATATCTGATTTTGCAGATCGCCATGGTAACTTTTTTTTTTTTTTTCAAAAAATAAATACAAGTCTGATCAATATCAAAACATTCATTTCAGCGACGCCACCGCCCCTTACATTGCCGCCCGCTGTTCAAGGTGAGTGATGCGTTTCCTTGTTTTCTTAGTTTTTCAATCCTTACAGCATACATTTTCAAGTCGTAAAACCGTAATTTAAAATACGGTTCGCCTTTAGTGAATTATACTGCAATAATCGACTGCGTTTTGCAAATCACGTAGGCTGTGCTGGTGCCAAGATCGACTTGGTCTTTATCCTGGACGCCTCCACCAGTGTGACAGAACCCAACTACGAGCTGATGAAGGACTTTGTCAAGGATTTTCTCTTCATCGCCGATATCGACGGCGGCAACGTGCGTGTGGGTGTCATCATCTACAGCACCGCAGACTACGTACAGTTCCAGCTCAACTCCTACAATACCAAGTTCGAGGTGTTTGACGCCATTGATGAAATCCCTTACCGTCACGGCAGCACCAACACGGCCGACGCTCTGAAAACCATGAGGTCGGTCATGTTCACTCCAGAAAATGGCGACCGCCCAGATGTTCCCAACATTTGTATCGTGGTGACTGACGGTGTGTCCAACATCAACTCGCGCAGAACCATTCCAGAAGCTGAGCAGGCGAGAGCACAAGGTATCCACATCTACGCCATTGGTATCGGTCTGACGGACACGACTGAGTTGGACGGCATCGCCAGCAAACCTGTGGAGCTGAACCGCTTTGCTGTAAAGGAGTTCAGTGAACTCAGGGTGCTGAGGGACCAGGTCTTCGCTGCCTTCTGTCCAGGTAAAAATACTAAATAAGAAAAACCCGAATTTTGTCTTAAAACTCATTGTACCCCAGACAAACCACAGCAAGATATGGATCAACCATGATAGTTCAAGGGTGATGCCAGAATAGCTTTGCGCCTATGGGCGCCAAGCTTTCTGGCTTCACCCTTGAACTATCATGGTCGATCTGTGTCCTGCACTAGAGTGCAGTCTTCAGAGGACAACGGCAAAAAATTGATATTTCGCTGTTGGGGTAAAATGAGTTAAATGTAACAAATGTAAAGCATTTGCTTGACTGCGAGTGTGGCATGGTTACTAGTTTTATTGATTTCTTACTTTTTAAAATGTTTCTCTAAGGAGAAATAACCTAATTTTATGATTAAATTCACACACTAATCAAATGTCAATATTCCGTCTAATTGAAAGCTTCGACCTGTTTGACCAGGATACCAACCACAGAAGACTACAGGTACACTTTACGTGTAGAGTACACTAAGCTTGATTCTGAAGTTTATGCTGGATACATTTCACACGGACTGTCCGTATTTAAATTACAATTGTTAAATTTGTGCATTTTTTGTGTGTTTATTTCACACTCATTACGACACGTTTTTTCCTCAGGCTACCAAACCACACCGGGTATTGTATTTCGGAATATCGGTTTTTATTGTACTATGTTATATTAACCCCTTTAGTGCCGGGACAAAACAAATATCAGCCAGGTGCAATAGACGTAGATCCTCCTCAGCCTCCGCAATCGCGGTGTGTCATGAGGATCTATGCCACTTGTAATCACCACTTTGCATTCACATTCCTAGGACGGTTGTGGCGCTTTGACGTAAAATCGACAAAGACTGTCGAAACTTAAGCTGCGTCCACTGATAGCGAAGGTGTTAGTAGGACGTTAAAACAATCCGTGGTCTTTTGAGGGGTTAAATGCGTCTAGAATAAGAATTTCAAGTTGTGCATTCATGATTTTGCAGATCGCTATGGTAACTGTTTTTTTTTTTTTTGTAAAAATAAATACAAGTCTGATCAATATCAAAACATTCATTTCAGCGACGCCACCGCCCCTTACATTGCCGCCCGCTGTTCAAGGTGAGTGATGCGTTTCTTTGTTTTTTAGTTTTTCATTCCTTACATCATACATTGTCGAGTCGTAACACCGTAATTTATAATCTGGTTGGCGTTGTGAATTATACTGCAATAATCGACTGTTTTGCAAATCACGTAGGCTGTGCTGGTGCCAAGATCGACTTGGTCTTTATCCTGGACGCCTCCACCAGTGTGACAGAACCCAACTACGAACTGATGAAAGACTTTGTCAAGGATTTCCTCTTCATCGCCGATATCGATGGCGGTAACGTGCGTGTGGGTGTCATCATCTACAGCACCGCAGACTACGTACAGTTCCAGCTCAACTCCTACAATACCAAGTTCGAGGTGTTTGACGCCATTGATGAAATCCCTTACCGTCACGGCAGCACCAACACGGCCGACGCTCTGAAAACCATGAGGTCAGTCATGTTCACTCCAGAAAATGGCGACCGCGCAGATGTTCCTAACATTTGTATCGTGGTGACTGACGGTGTGTCCAACATCAACTCGCGCAGAACCATCCCAGAAGCTGAGCAAGCGAGAGCACAAGGCATCCACATTTACGCCATTGGTATCGGTCTGACGGACACGACTGAGTTGGACGGCATCGCCAGCAAGCCTGTAGAGCTGAACCGTTTTGCTGTAAAGGAGTTCAGTGAACTTAGGGTGCTGAGGGACCAGGTCTTCGCTGCTTTTTGTCCTGGTAAGGGTACTTTCAGAGCTCTTAACTATACCTTTTGTGATGTTGACTTTACCTGTTATCATGATACATTAGACACATGATATGCTTCTGTACTCGCGCATGACAGTGTGTCGATGTGTGTGTATGTGTGTGTGTGTGTGTGTGTGCGTGTGCGTGCGCGCGCGCGCGCGCGTGCGTGTGTGTATAAGGGTGAGAGAGAGAATATTGCGTCTGCTTGGTGACGAAGTTGCTGCTTTTTATGTCACCATGACTGTCTGATTTTCTTCAGAAATCGAGTGTTCTATTTTTACTTCTTTTTTTTTCTGCAAAGAATGTATTTTTACTGAACCAAAAATTGAAAAGGTGCAAAGATAGCTAACAAACTCATCCAGTGTCCTTTTCAAAGCTATCTAATGCAAAATTTCAAGTGAATCTAACAACATTGCGGACTCTGTTATGGGTCAGCCGACTTTCTATAAACCGTCTTTTAACAATGAGACGTTCAATTGTAATGTGCTCGGAGGCTGTCTTAGGCACCCCTTTAATGAAACATGTCCTAAGTTTTTAAGCTTGTACGTACACAATCTTCGAAGATTTTTATGTTTACGTACATACGCACACCCTCGCGCTGGGACCATATATGGCGTTGAGGCGCGTCCCCTGGGTGGTGGATAGGGGGTCCCTCGCGAGAGGGGTGCACCGAATGAAATAAGGTGCCGTGAACCAACATGGTCTAAGGGAAGGTGACCCCGACAGAAAACCCCTGGTACTCCTAGTAAGGGGGTTGGGCGTGGGGGTAGCTTCACCACCCTGCAAATAAGGAAATAGCTACAAAAACGCCGACGAAAAGACAAACAGCAGTTCCTTTCCTGGAGGACTAAGGTTCTTCTACCAGAAGATTTATGACGTCCTGTGTTGAAAGCCGGAAGTCTTCGGAAGCCACAGGACCGAGCCGCCTCTCTCTATCCAGGGACACAATCATGGGCACATGGAATGTCAAGACCATGTACCAGAGCGGCAAGGCCGCCCAGATAGCAGCGGAAATGCAAACGTACAACCTTTCCCTGCTAGGTATCAGTGAAGCCAGATGGACGCAGTCTGGCCAGAAAAGGCTGTTAAATGGGGAGATGATTCTGTATTCAGGTCATGAAGAGGAGAATGCCCCCCATACAGGAGTAGCATTCATGCTGTCACCAGTGGCACAGAGAGCGCTGATGGCCTGGGAACCTCTTGGGCCAAGAATTGTCACAGCAGCCTTTAGAACCAAGAAAAAGCTCAAGCTGAACGTCATCCTGTGTTATGCGCTCACTATTGACAGTGACGAGGAAGAGAAACAAGAGTTCTACGACCGACTCCAGAGTGCTGTGGACAAATGTGCGGAGCGAGACATCACCATCGTCATGGGCGATTTTAATGCCAAAATAGGGGAGGACAACACCGGATACGAAGAGGTGATGGGGGAGACAGGGACTAGGGAGATGAGAGAGAATGGGGAGAGGTTTGTAGACTTTTGTGCTCTAAACAGACTTGTCATTGGAGGCAACATCTTCCCACACAGAAGAATACACAAAGCAACTTGGGTCTCACCTGACCATACTACAGAAAACCAAATAGACCATATCTGCATTAGCAAGAAATTTAGAAGATCCCTTCAAGATGTTCGAGTGAGGAGAGGAACAGATGTCGCCTCAGACCACCATCTGCTTACCTTAAGAATAAAGCTGAAGTTAAAGAAAAGCCGCATAGAGACAACAAGAAGACAGCGCTATAATGTAGGCCTCCTGAGAGAGACTGGAGTGAGAGAAGAGTTAAAACTGGTGCTGTCCAACCGGTTTCAAGTGCTACAGGAGCTAGTAAATGAAGAGGAGGCGGTCACCACAGAGCAGCAGTGGAAGGCAGTTAGAGAGGCGCTGAACTCAACATGCAAAGACACTGTAGGGTTCAGGAAACATCATCACAAGGACTGGCTGTCGGCACAGACCTTGAAGAAGATAGAAGTGAGGAAGCAGAAGAAAGCAGTTGTCAACAACAGTCGCACGAGAGCAGCCAAAGCAAGGGCACAGGAGGAATACTCGGAAGCCAACCGCGAGCTGAAGAGGAGTATCAGGGCAGACAAGAGGGCCTACACAGACAGCTTGGCAGCAGAGGCAGAAAAGACAGCAGGCAGCGGCAACATGAAACAGCTCTACGACATTACCAGAAAATTGTCGGGCAAGTATGGCCATACAGAAAGACAGTAAAAGACAAAGAAAGCAAGCCTATTGCAGACAGAGCGAACCAACTCGACAGATGGGCCGAGTATTTTGAAAAGTTACTGCAGACCCAGCCCACCCGACCCCCCAGACATCCAGCCAGCAGAGACCGACCTACCCATCAGCTGTGACAGACCCAGCCGGGAAGAGATCAGAAGAGCAGTGGCATTTTTGAAGAACGGCAAAGCAGCAGGGCCAGATGGCATCCCAGCGAAGTCTCTGAAAGCACACCTAGAGACAACAGTAGAGATGCTGTACCCACTGTTTGGAAAGATCTGGGAAGAGGAGGTGATGCCGGCTGACTGGGAGGAGGGGTACCTAATCAAGCTTCCCAAGAAAGGCGACCTCAGCAAGTGTTCCAACTACAGAGGAATCACCTTGCTGTCAGTACCAGGAAAGGTCTTCAACAGGATCATCCTGGAGAGAATGAAGAGCTCCGTTGACCCCCAACTGAGAGACCAGCAAGCAGGATTCAGGAAAAACCGATCATGTACAGACCAGATTGCCACTCTCCGCATCATCGTGGAACAGTCTCTGGAGTGGAGCTCCCCACTGTACGTCAACTTTGTGGATTACGAGAAAGCATTTGACAGCGTGGACCGAGAGACTCTGTGGAAACTCCTACGACACTACGGTGTACCCACAAAGCTCGTCCGCCTGATCAAAGAGCAGCTACGACGGCATGACATGTCGCGTGATCCACGAAGGGCAGTTCACCAGGGAGCTCCAGGTCAGAACCGGTGTCAGGCAGGGGTGTTTGCTGTCTCCGTTCCTCTTCCTACTGGCCATAGACTGGGTCATGAAGAGGACCACAGAGCACAGACGAAGTGGAATACAGTGGACACTGTGGACACAGCTTGACGACCTCGATTTTGCAGACGACTTGGCTTTACTGTCCCACACTCATCAACAATTGCAGGACAAGACCACGAGGCTTGCTGACATCTAGTCCCACGTGTGCCTCACCATCCACAAACAGAAAACAAAGACAATGAGGCTGAACGCAACCAGGGAAGAACCAGTCTTGCTTGCTGGCACCCCGTTGGAGGAGGTGGAGTCCTTCACCTATCTCGGGAGCATCATAGACAAAAAAAAGGCGGCACTGATGCAGATGTCAGAGCACGAATCGGTAAAGCCAGAGCAGCCTTTGTCCAGTTGAAAAATGTGTGGAGTTCCAGAAAGCTGTCACAACACACCAAAGTCCGGATTTTCCACTCCAACGTAAAATCAGTTCTCCTATATGGAGCAGAGACTTGGAGATTGACAAAAACCACAGTCAACAGAGTACAGATCTTCATAAACAGTTGCCTTAGAAGAATTTTGAAAATCCACTGGCCAGAGAAGATCAGCAACGTCAGACTCTGGGAGAGAACAGAGCAGATAACAGCAGAGAATGAAACTGGGCGAAGAAGATGGGGATGGATTGGTCACAGTCTGAGAAAGCCAGCTTCCAGTATCACTAGGCAGGCATTGTCATGGAACCCCCAGGGAAAGAGGAAAAGAGGGCCCAGAAACACCTGGCGTCGAGACCTCCAAGCAGACATCAAGAGACTGGGAACCACCTGGAGTAAAATCGAAGGAGAAGCACAGGACAGGAGTCGCTGGAGGTCTCTCGTCGACGGCCTATACCCGGGGAGGGGTGACAGGCGTAAGTGAAGTGAACTACGCACACATGCTCTCTCTCTCTCTCTCTCTCTCTCTCTCTCTCTCTCTCTCTCTCTCTCTCTCTCTCTCTCTCTCGCTCGCTCGCTCGCTCACGCACGCACGCACGCACGCACGCACGCACGCACACACACACACACACACACACACACACACACACACACACACACACACACACACACACACACACAAAGACAAAAGCCTCAGAGTGGGTTACCTACCATTTTATGTGAAAATGGGTTCCCATATTTCTATTTATTCTAGGGCTCTGGAGTTGATGCGAATGTTTAGAACTCACCTTATAACTAAGCTGTACAACTTTTAAAAAATAGGCATTTTCTAGAAACAGAGCCACTGGATGGAGACAAAATGGGTTTCTACCAATAAAGTGGGTGCCGCTCACACACAAACTGGCATTACAGTGAAAATGGGTGTCCTCTTCAAATCATTCATTTTAGCATGGACTATTTTAATAAAATTAGGCGTCTGTAATGGGGTAAAGTTCACGAAATATTTTATGCTTCTTTTCCACATTTATTTGATTGTTGTAATTCTTTTTTCAACTTAATGTGTATTCCTTTTTTTCGTGCATTAAAATTGTCAAGCACAATGACACAACACGCAGTGAACAAAATACCTCACTAAACATACCTCTGTTTGATTTTATTATGATTGTTTGGGTGGGGTTGTGGGGGGTGGTGGAAAGGGTGGGTCATCACTTTTGTTTTTATAGAGCTGCTGAATGCTCTCTTATGAATGAAAGATTTTCATTATCAGTGGAATCAGTATGTCATTTCAGAGGCGCGAACCGAGTTGCAGTCGAACCACTCACAAATACACATTTGGAGTGCACCAGATGGATCCAGTTGGCCAAGTCCCACATTCCACACTATAGGACAGCTAAAACTGAGAAGCAATCGCGGCGTTTATGGCGCAGTACAAGGTTTAAAACTAAGAAACTGTTGTTTTTAGAAGCGTGTCGGGCAAAAGTTTTTTTATTAAACTGTTTTAAAACTTCTTTTAACTCAACTTTTGTTAATGTTAAAAGTGTTTTAATTTACAAGCGTGTCATAACTGTTATGCATCTATTCCAACGTATAGTGTTGGATATTTTTCCCATTGTCGTCTTCTCTCTTCGCTCAACACTGGACTTCCACTGGACTTCCCAGTCCTTCCCTCAAACGGACAGCATTCACACAAACAATACTTTACTATTACACCTTTTGGCTACATTAGGCTTCTTTCTCTGACCTAGCATTACATCCGAAAATGGCCCATCTAAGCCTGCACTCTTTGTACTGCACTAAACGACCGACTGCAGCAGACGGCGCACGTAACGACGCTGACTGTGTAACGTCATTTGCATTCAATCAATTTATGCATACAATCCAAGAGGAGATGCAGCCAAAACGAAAGCATTCATAACACCGACAAACCTACAAACAAAGCAACAGGTTGAACCAAAAGGTCGGGCAGGACACAAGACAACAGCAGCGTCCCCCGAAGTGCACGGCGTATCTCACACTGCGCACTCATACGATCACTCCACTCCATAGCAAGTTGCTGGTGCTCAAATACTGACATTGCCCAAGTCACTGGCGCACAGATATATTGCTCTCAAATTTGCCACTAGACATCACCTCCCGTCACATCACCCCGGAAGGAAGCACAACACAATTCAACACTTTTTTTTTTTTTTTACAAAACAACCACACCTTCAAATAACAAACCCCATTTTGCAGCAACATAAACAATTTACTCGCACAACTACAATACCCCCCCCCCCCCCCCTTTTCGTATCTCTCCGTTTCACTTCGTCTCACCGATGCAGTCGACCAATCAGGTATTAAGTTATTTATAGCTGAGAAGGGGAATGTTGCACACATACACCCATATTAGGGGTTTTGTGCACACACACACACACTCACACATTGCTGGGACAAGTTCAAACACACTAGCGGAGTGTCTTTTAAACACAAAAGTGCATGCAAAGATGCCAAAATGAGAAAAACTGATTTTTTAAAAAAAAATTTATGACTTTTTACCGCCTGACAATGCAGAAACAACCCTCAGAAAAAAATGGGTGTCTAACTTGGGCACCCAGAATTTTACACACACCCATTTTCCAAAAGGATGGTAAAGACATTCACCCATTTTAGGGCTTTTGTGCACACACACACACACACACACACACACACACACACACACACACACACACACACACACACACACACACACACACACACACACACACACACACACACAGAGGCACATACGGCGCCGCCTCTTGCCGAAATATACGTTCTGCAGCAAGGTTTGCGTAACTAGACATGACGCAATTTTTAGCTTGTTACTTCAAAGTCAGTTTTCGGCCTGCCCGTCTGTCACCTCATCGGTATGATGTTGAAGTCATTCGACCGCGACCCATCTGAAAATGACCCGTCTATAAAAAGAAGGGAATTAAAACTAGAATTCTTTTGAATGAACACATGGATTTTGCTGGTGTAAAAGTCAACCCTGTACTTTGTCAAAGCACTTGAACACTTGCTCCTTTCAGTGACTTGTTGGAAGTCAAGATAACAAAGATTATGCGTATTACATGGATCGGCGTACACATGAACCGCAAGGGCTTTGCTAATCTTATTTAAAAGTTTCTTTAAGGGATATAGGACCTATTGTACGCTTAATGACACACATGACACAACTGTTAATGTTCCATCTAATTATAAACTTTGTCCTACTTGAACAGGATACCAACCACAGAAGGCTACAGGTATACTCAAAATTTAGAATGCACTAATATTGATAACAACAGTAAATGCTGGATACATTTCACACATACTGTCTGTACTTAAATTACAATTTCAATTCGGTCATTGTGCTATTTATCTCGCACTCATCATGACGTGTTTCTTCCTCAGGCTACCAAACCACACCAGGTATTGTATTTTGGAATATCAGTTTTAATTGTCCTCTGTTAAGTTAACTCCTTCAGTGCCGGGACAAAGCAAACTTCACCCAAGTGCAAAAGACTTGATTCTCATAAACCACGCTGAAGCGGAAACTTGTGAGGGTCTGCGCCTCTTTCTTACACAACTTTGCATTCGCGTTCCTTGGACACCTTGGGTGCTTTTGCATAAAATAAGCAAAGATTTCAGAAACACAATCTGCATCCACAGGCAATGAATTGGTTAACAAAACGCTCAAACCAAACCAAGGTCTTTAACTCATTCTACCCCAACACCGAAATACCAAATTTTTTGCCGTTGTCCTCTGAAGACTAGGAAGTACCCAACGGAGAAAGAAACACGCTTAGAAAAGACGGGTACAACACAATTTATTAATATTTCGGGTAAATACCCTTTGTCAAAATAGACAAACAAACAAACATAGAGATTAGCCGCTACTTATCTTCAATGGCAGAAGGAATGTGGCAACTGAAGGAGGTGACGTAAAATAAAAGAAAAGAAAAGGAAGAACAAAAGTGCGGAAAAAGTAAAAATGACGTCAACGAAAAATCGCGTAAGAGAGAGACTCGGAAAGAACCTGAACACGAGAGACAAGAGTGTGTGCAAGCACGTGCAGGAGCGAGTGAAAGAAAAGGCGTGTAGATGAGGCCAGAGAGAGAGAGAGAGAGAGAGAGAGAGAGCGAGACGGAGAGAGAGAAAGAGAGAGAGAACGAATGGGGAGTACCCTTGGGCACGAAGTAGGCTGAGTGTCTAATACACAAAGCCTGCTAAACACCAACCCGAAGGCAAACTTTATATCACCTTCAAGTTGAGGACTACCTCGGGGGAAAACGGGAGGACCCCGGGGAAAAAAAACCCAGCATTTAGCACGGTACACAACAAGTAATAAGTCATGAAAACAAAGCAAAGAATCAAATTCAGTAAGAGAATATTGGTATAAGTGGAGAGTAGGTAGTTGTGAAACCGTCTTCAAGGGTAACTAAAAAAATAAGGGGGGAGAGAGAGAGAGAGAGAGAGAGAGAGAGAGAGAGAGAGAGAGAGAGAGAGAGATGGGGGCGGGGGGGGGGAAGGGGGGAAGGAGTAAGGAGGAAGGGAAAAAAAAAAAAAAAAAAAGGGAGGGGGGGGGGGGGGGGGCGGGGGGGGGGGGGGGGGCGGGGGGGGGGGGCGGAAGACAATCAGCCAGAGCCACCAACCCCACCCAACGGGCACCCACCAGCCCACAGAAAAACACACAGGTACGCAACAAGACGACCACATACATCCCCAAGGGATGCACACGATCGCCCCGCCCCAAAACCGCGTATCAAACCGTGAGCCGGAGACCCGGTGCCCGACAGGGAAGGGCAAGGGATCCAACTAAACGTTCGGCCAGCGCTGAGAAAGTCCCCAAGGGAAATGTACATATCAACCAGCGCCAACATCACGTAACTGATTAGTGAGTAGTAAATCAGTGAGGTAAAGTAGCAGACACAAGCAAGGTAAACAATGTTAATCTTTCATATTCATCCCGAGTGGCGCCACAGCGCAGGACAGAGATCGACCATGATAGTTCAAGGGTGATGCCAGAATAGCTTGGCGCCCATAGGCGCCAAGCTATTCTGGCATCGCCCTTGAACTATCATGGTCGATCCTTATCTTCCTGTGGTGTGTCTGGGGTAGAATGAGTTAAGGGGTCGGATGCGTCTATCATCGACTGCAATACAAGTTGATAATTATGTAATGTTTGATGAGGACTTCTGAATTTATGCAGCTTCAGATTTTGCAGTTCGCTATAATAATTGTTTTCTTTTGTTGACAAATTACTAAAAGTCTGATCAATATACTTGTAAAAATTTTGTTTCAGCGACGCTACCGCCCCTTACATTGCCGCCCGCTGTTCAAGGTGAGTGATGCGTTTCTTTGCTTTTAGAGGTTCGGGTAACTAGTTTTGCATTCCATTCAGCACGCATCGAGTCGAAAATCCGTCAGTTAAAATCTGGTTCCTCTTGTGAATTATACTGTACTAAGTGACTTTTTGTGCAAAACACGTAGGCTGTGCTGGTGCCAAAATCGACTTGGTCTTTATCCTGGACGCCTCCACCAGTGTGACAGAACCCAACTACGAGCTGATGAAGGACTTTGTCAAGGATTTCCTCTTCATCGCCGATATCGACGGCGGCAACGTGCGTGTGGGTGTCATCATCTACAGCACCGCAGACTACGTACAGTTCCAGCTCAACTCCTACAATACCAAGTTCGAGGTGTTTGACGCCATTGATGAAATCCCTTACCGTCACGGCAGCACCAACACGGCCGACGCTCTGAAAACCATGAGGTCGGTCATGTTCACTCCAGAAAATGGCGACCGCCCAGATGTTCCCAACATTTGTATCGTGGTGACTGACGGTGTGTCCAACATCAATTCGCGCAGAACCATCCCAGAAGCTGAACAAGCGAGAGCACAAGGCATCCACATCTACGCCATTGGTATCGGTCTGACGGACACGACAGAGTTGGATGGCATCGCCAGCAAGCCTGTAGAGCTGAACCGCTTTGCTGTAAAGGAGTTCAGTGAACTTAGGGTGCTGAGGGACCAGGTCTTCGCTGCTTTTTGTCCAGGTAAGACGCGCCCTTTATACACTTTGTGGAAGGCAGATTAACGGATAATAGTATTAGCGGCAAGTGTATCGGAACTAATTCTTTTGCATTCATGAAAATGTAGACGTCTACAGCCAGTTTATATAGCCCATTTGAAATTATTGTCAAATAGTTTCAGATTTAAATCGTCTAATGTTTATTTTATCAGGATACCAACCAGCACAAACTACAGGTATTATCGGTGATGACACACATTCGTTTTACATCTTTAGTATGTTCCGGAGTAGAACTCGTTGGATAAACAAGAATGAATTGTTAACCTTTATTAAACTCATTTGAGACGTGCCGCACTCGGATGCGCGGCATAAAGACGTGTATCCGAATGCAGCACGTGTCGAATGTGTTAAATCATAACCTGTGCCTTGCATGATATATACCATAATTTTTAAGTTCATGAGTAAAATTTCGTATCACGTTACTTATCGGAACACGTGTGATGTACAGAGAATTTAGCAGTATTCCATTCATTCTCGGAGACTACAAGAAGATGGTGTCAGACTAACCATTCTGGCACCATCCCCAGCTGTCATGCATCAAACTTATCATAATGACACCTACAGTGCGTTTGAATGCCTGTGAACGAGGTTTTTATGCATATATTTTAAGACAATGAAAGTCTTTGAATACTCTTATGAAATATATGACTGATTTTTCAAAAATGGTGTCTGCAAAAGCTCGTTCGGCTGTTGTAAAATTAGATCAAACTGTGAGCCAATAAATCTCAAAATCAAAGTATGGAAATCAGCTGAAAAATTGTCTTTCCTGCTCCTCTCATACGTACAGTTGCAATATTACCACGAATGGTGTTCTTATCAGAAAATGACGTACATCACGCTTTTTCTGTAAGCTGTGTTTCCTGTGCTAACGTTCATGTCTGTAAGCTGTGTTTCCTGTGCTAACGTTCATGTCTGTAAGCTGTGTTTCCTGTGCTAACGTTCATGTCTGTAAGCTGTGTTTCCTGTGCTAACGTTCATGTCTGTAAGCTGTGTTTCCTGTGCTAACGTTCATGTCTGTAAGCTGTGTTTCCTGTGCTAACGTTCATGTCTGTAAGCTGTGTTTCCTGTGCTAACGTTCATGTGCTGAGGAGAAAACGCCATTTTACATCTGACCTACTTGAGAGGGGAACTAAGTGGGTTACAAAAATTGTTGAAAACCTTGCTCCTCATACCTGAACTGGGCACACACGGTCGAGTAGACGGCATTATTTCTGGTAAATTTCGTCTTGTATAATTGTAATTAAACACTCTTTTCTCCATGAAGCGTATCAACACTTTTTTTCTCCAAAAAAGTATTGTTCAAAAGCTTGGTTCACGAGCACTTCAAACGCTCTATATTCACCCTGCAGGGAGATGGACGGTCATGTGTCTTAGCTATTTGACAAAAATGACTGAATAATTCAGTCTCCAAATAAGACTCAATGGACGGACTTACTCCCGGGGCCTCTGACTAGCCCTGGTCACCCTTTTATATATATGTGTGTGTGTGTGTGTGTGTGTGTGTGTGTGTGTGTGTGTGTGTGTGTGTGTGTGTGTGTGTGTGTGTGTGTGTGTGTGTGTGTGTGTGTGTGCTTGCATTGCCTGAGCTGTTGATCCATCGTGTGTCTCTTTCGTCGACAGGATACCAAACCAAGGCACCAGGTATCGTCCCCTCTGTGATCTTTGTGATATATTGTTATCTTTTATTGCAGGATTTTGGTTTAATGTGACTGCACAGCATGTGTCTGGATGATCATAATGATTGTGTCGATGATGTTTATTATTGTTATTATTATTATAATTATTATTATTGCTGTTGTTGCTATCATTATTACCGTTGTGATATTGTTATTATTATGTTTGCAATCATGTTGATTACGGTAAATAATAATGATATATTGTATCATGTCTCTATTCCTAAACCAGCTGTCTTCGTTTTGTTGATTTGCTGTATTTGTCTTAGTGTATTGTGCTTTGTACATGTCATTTCAGCAACCAAACCTCCAATCACGCTACCACCAGTGGTTACAGGTATGAAGTAGATTCATCTCTTTGCCGTGATCCCGAGTTCGCAGTGCGCGGGTTTTCGTCAGTTAGTTCATCCCATACCGGTTGCTGGTGTCTTTCCAATCGGGAGTACACTGAAAGTACATTTCTAATCAGATGCAAACACGCAAGATATAAACAAGTACACCTCTGCTCAAATGAGATGTTCAGCATCTCATTTGAGCGGAAGTGTTCTTGTGGCATATTCCCCTAGTTTTGCTCGTTAGAATAAAAAATGTACTTGCGGCGTACTCCCCATGTCGGGCAGTCTGTGGAGTACACCCGAAAAAGGTACGCGACAGAATGTTTCGTAGTTGTTAGGTTTACAAACTCCCCCCCCCCCCCCCAGACGCATTTGAAATACGTGTGTGTTTGAATTTGAATGAGGTTTTAGACTTAACTCATTCAGCCCCACGCACGTATTTCCCAAATTTTGGAGGCGTCATCTAACGACTATGCACCTGTTGCAGGAGATGGATCGACTATAATAATTCAGGGGCAGTGCCAGATTAGCTTGGCACCGACAGGCGCCAAGCTAATCTGGCATTACCCTTGAATTATCATGGTCGACCCATCTCCTGCTGTAGTGTGTCAGGGCTGAATGGGTTAACGACTGTAGGCTATAAGGTCAAAATCACAAGCCAGCAGGCGAGTCCATATATGTTTGAGGGATCTTATGAGCTGGAGCTGCTTTTAGATGGACTTTGCAAGCCTGCGCGGCGTTTAAACTTACTGTACATTTTTTTAATTGTTGGTCTATGGCTTTGTATTTTACGGATCTCAGCGGTAAAGTAAAAAATCATAGACTAGTACATATTTGATCGTAAATTCGACCCTGGTTAATTTAGCTGGTGCACAACTGTGCAGAAAGTAAAGGTGTAATGGACAAAACCTTGTACGTGACTCAATAGCACTGCGGAAAAACTGTGTAAGAGTATTGTTTATCAAATGCGGTTATACTTTCCCTATCAAGGTTTGTACAGGCAGTGGCGGATCCAGGGGGTCCCAGGGGACGCCCACCACCCCCCACCCCCCATTTTAAAAAAAAAATTGGGATGGTTATTTGTGGAAGTTGTGTGGTTTTTTTTCTTGTATGGTGTATTTCACAATTATCTCACGGGATCGGTGGGTGGGCCTAGTGTGTTCATGAACCTATATTCAAATATTTTGGCACTGCTGACCTGCACCTGTCACAGTACTTCACCCAGACATAGAGTGACATGTGCCCCTGCACTCACAGGGCTCATGTAAATCAGTGCCTCTTGCTGTACGATACAATCCACATTGCATCCTCAGACTGAGGCAGCTATCTGGCAATAATCCGCTGACTACTGGTCAACCGCAGCGGTGGGAAAGTGTCCGATCTTTGTTGATCTGGGCCCAGCTCAGTCCCTCAGCCAGCCATAGAGTTTCATACGTCCCCTTCATTTACAGGGGCCCATGAGAAGCATTACCTATTTCTGTGCGATATCATTCTCATTGCATCCTCATACGTGGCAGTCATCTAGGTTTAAGTCTACGACTATGGTCTGTGATCCGAAAGCGAGAAATCAACTGCGCTGTTAGTGTCTCCCCCAGGGGTGAGTAGCCGACTGGACCGGGTGTCACAGGTGATTGCTAATCCCCTAATCCCGTCACACATCACTCTCTGAGCACAGTGGGTCTCCTTGGCTTGACTTCGCGAACGAAGATTTTATAGGAGTTGCCCACGACGTCTGCAGGCTTGTTCGTGGCTGCGGAGGCCAATCCGAGACAGGCAGGTTCGACCGCAGTGGCTGCAGGGGAAGGTATGGCCAGGGTTCTGAGCGGAGGCATCTCTGTTTTTTCTCCTGAGCCGCTTGTCCTTAAGGCTAGCTCTGTGAGAGCTAATCCCCTAATCCCGTCACACATCACTCTCTGAGCACAGTGGGTCTCCAGTCTCACTCAGATTGCGCAGCTTTGTCTTTTGAGGTAGTGTCCGTGGACATGCACCTGTGCTCATCAGAGTAGCTATATAGTCATTGATGCGTGCTGGAGGGGAGGTGTGAAATGTCTTGATTTTGATCACTAACTAACCCTTTAAGTAATCGTCAGCTAGTGTAAGAGGTATACATCATAGGTGATCATGACTATTTCTGTGATCTGATTCTGTGTTCCTCATATGGAGGAGGTTTGTGGGTGTATAGAGCAGATCACAATTTTCACAAGGAGCTGTGTTGTTCATCAGACGGAGGAGTAATTGGTAGTGTAGTGTTGTTGTGAAACACAAGTTGATTACTCCTGCAGAAACACCTGGTAGAACATTCTTTTCAACAGGAAAATTAACACCATATAAGAATCAATACAACATAATAATACAGGCGAGAGCAGAAGGCATACACATCTACGCCATTGGTATCGGTTTAACGGACACTACAGAGTTGGATGGCATCGCCAGCAAGCCAGTGGATCAGAACCGTTTTGCCGTACAGGAGTTCAGTGAGCTTAGAGCGCTGAGAGACAAAGTCTTTGATGCCTTTTGTCCAGGTATACATTTTGTTGATGCGAGAAGGCGATACGAATGTTAGATGTCTAAACATGACTAAACTTAAAGCAATCTCTTCATGTTACTTTGTTCACCCTGGCAATTTTTTATGGATTTTAATTACTTGTTTTGATTTCGAATTCGCTCTGTCAATACGCGTTTGGTGTAATAAGAGACATAATCTTAACAGGTTTGTGGCATTCCTTCTCAAGCAAACTTTATATTAACAGGTTACCAACCCCCTGAAACTACAGGTATTGTGGTAACTTTGTCTTTGGGTGAAATCTTTGCTTTAAATGTCGCTTCATTGGTCGCTTTTCATTATGTATTCTTTGCATTCACGTTAAATGTGATAGAAATCTGTCCACATCCAATTGCGATGGAAATATTTTCATCACGTTCATTTGCAGCAGAGCAAGATACAGAGAAAGCGCTTTCAGAATGTGTTCAATGTGTATAATAAGAGAAAATAATTTTCACCTGTTTCCGGCATTCTTTCTCAAGCAGGCTTTTTATTAACAGGTTACCAAACCCCTGAAACCACAGGTATCGTGGAAGGTTAAACTTTAGGACTTAATGTTGTTTTTTGTCCACCACGAGGGTGGTTTCAAAGACAAGGTATCGAAAAGGGTCTGTACATATTTCACCATAGCTGGGTTCGAACCCTAGACCATTTAGATGAGAGTCGATCTCTCCCACCTGATCTACCTAGCTCTCCAGCAGGTATTGCAGTAACTTTTGCACTCGCTTGAAATCTTTGCTTTAAAGGTCATTTTGTTAATCTTGCTTTCTTTATTTTGTTCAGTTTTGATAGAAATCTATCCACATCGTACTGTGATGGAAATATTCTAGGAAATCACTTCCATTTGCACTAGACAAAGATGCCTTTTATTTTCTACGATGGGTACGATTCCTGACGACTGATGCAGGTGGTAACTATCTTTGTTTACTTGTTTGTTATTGTTTATTCTTCTTGTTTCTATTATTATTATTATATTATTAGTATCATCATTATTATTTTTAATTGTGCATTCTTCATGCGTGTGTTTTGTCTGTGAAGCTAATTAACATACGGTTTCGTTTTTCTCCAGCTCACCAAACCATACCAGGTATTCGCTTCCTGTTTCCCGCGAGCGAATCTTGTCTCATTTTTTGCATGTCTGATATTCAATATTTTTTTTTCAGTGGTCCACCCGTTATCTATGTTACAGTTTTTACACAGTTATAGTTTTTACTCTGTGAAAGTTGAACTAATTTGTTGGAATTTATATCTGAAATTTTTTTTCAGCTGCGCCGCCTGTGATCACACTCCCGCCACAAGTATCCGGTAAGACAAATTGTGCGCTGACTCACTTCTTTTATAAATTCGTCTTAATTTGGCACATTACTGACGAGCAATAGAAATGCCACATTTTCGGAATCATCGGAAACACTAAAGATTCCTAAAATGTCGCATTTCTTATTGTCGTCAGTATATATTGTTTAGGCGTGTTGTAATGAAACAGTAAACAAACTTACCATTTGCAATCCATACTAGAAAACCAAATGTATACTGACGAGCAACAAAAAACAACAAAATGCGTCATCATTCGATGAAGTGACTTTTGCTCGTCGGTGTATAATATACAATGCATACGGTTTTAGTCGTGAGTGTACTTTTTCTAGGCTCGGAAATTTTGCGAAGAGATCGGTTCATTGCTGTTTCCAGGCTGTGCTGGTGCCAAGATCGACTTGGTCTTTGTCCTGGACGCCTCCACCAGTGTCACAGAACCCAACTTTGAGCTGATGAAGGACTTTGTCAAGGACTTTCTCTTCATCGCCGATATCGACGGTGGCAACGTCCGTGTGGGTGTCATCATCTACAGTACAGAGGACTATCTACAGTTTAATTTGAACGCCTACAACACAAAGTTTGAGGTGTTTGACGCCATTGATGCAATCCCTTACCGTTACGGCAGCACCAACACGGCCGATGCTTTGAAAACCATGAGGTCGGTAATGTACACGGCTCCAAATGGCGACCGCCCAGATGTTCCCAACATTTGTATCGTGGTGACTGACGGTGTGTCCAACATCAACTCGCGCAGAACCGTCCCAGAAGCTGAGCAAGCCAGAGCACAAGGCATCCACATCTACGCCATTGGAATCGGTCTGACCGACACGACGGAGTTGGATGGCATCGCCAGCAAACCTGTGGATCAGAACCGCTTTGCAGTAAAGGAGTTCAGTGAACTTAGAGCACTCAGAGACAAGGTCTTTTCTGCCTTCTGCCCAGGTATGGATGTTATTTATACGAAAATTGTTTGTCTGTTACAGTTACTCATGCTAAAACAGCACAGGTGATGAAAAGATTTTTGAACGTGGCATTTATGCTTCAGATTTGTACACGTTTCGGCCTGAAATTGTTGAAGACAGGTTCCAAAACAGCAAATTAGTCTGATTTGTAGCCGTCTTTTTAATGGACATCTTGGGGTTTGTTTGTTTTTGTTTTTAATACATTGTACCTTTTTGGGCCTATTCAGGGTACCAACCACCTGCTTCACCAGGTATACCCAATAGATAAATACGAATATGTCTTTTGTCTCGTGAGATTTGTACGTGAATTTGCACGCGTTTTGAATGATCACTGATCTTGGATCTGTAAGAATCATAAAAGAAATGAGTATGATCTTTCACACGTAACAAAAATAATGAATGTAGAATACCCATTGCTGATAATAACCCGATAACATTTACTTATTTCTGTGTTGCTTTTGGCTGTTTTGATTAACTTCTAGGGTCTATTGCATAAATGGGCTTAAATCCTGCACAGGCCACTAAGCAAGAGGCTCCACTACAGGAGCATATTGCTTAGTGATGTATGCAGGATTTAAGCCCACTCGTGCGACTGAACCCTGATACGTACGTGACTTAACATAACGTTACTTTAACGTATACCGCATGATTAATTTTATTTTCTGTTTTTCTTTTGACAGTTCTGTGGTGAACGGGGCAATGTTTGACTTTTCTCACACTATCGTATGTACAGTCCTAACTGGACATATTTATTTGCTGGGCTGTGACTGTGGAACTCACGGATCTAGGCATACAGGTTGTCGCCCTCGATTCGCTGCGCTGAATAGCGCAGCGAATCGAGGGAGACAACCAGTGTGAGCTTAAGGCCGTATGGTCCAAAACCACAGAGCAACACACATTATTTTGGGGACGGCTACTCGACAGTATGGATATGACCATCAAAGTATGTCAGAATTCTTGAATCCTGGAAATGCAAGACGCAAATACATTATCTGCCGCCTCTCCCCCTCCCCCGCCCCAGATTCAGTTCAACATGTACGAGAACAGTTTACAATTTGATTGATTTGCGCCATGTATCTCCAGGTCTCATGTATCTTCTAAACGACGTATGCACCTGTTTCAAATAATACTGCCTGTGCTTTGTTTTTGTTTGTTTGTTTGTTTGTTTGTTTGTTTGTTTGACCTATGTCCATGCTAATGGGCAAAGTATTAACTTGTATATTTGATCCCTTGAGGCATTTCTAACCGTGTGTGGCATACTAACACAACTCATTCAAGGTGATGTTCTAAGTGAGTAAGATTGTATCCTTAACTCTTCAAATACTTCAGTATTAAACATTCGTGTGTTGAATTTGAAATAATTTCTTAACAAACTTAACAACAGCTGAAATGGTTACGGTCTTTCGATAATGTTGCTTTCTTTGTTTCAAGTATTGATAAATTCAGCCCAGTTTCATTTATCTCTCGTAGGTACCACACCTGCCATTAGAATCACACTTCCTCCAGCAGAAGGTGAGAATTTGTTCTTGTTCCCATTATAATCTTTCAAACTGCAGCAAGATTTGCGGTTTGGTTTTCTTGATAGTTTGATACATTGCCTGTTATTGTCGAAGAATCCGCCACCAGATTACTTAAGTTGGTGTCGGATTTTCTGACAGTAGTAGGCAAAGTGTTAAGGGCGCTTTCTGGCACGACGCGTGAACTGTCAAGGTCAATGTTGCAATGATATCTCTCAGAGAATAAGTCGCAGAATTTGTCAAGGCAAGGGTTCACTGTATACTGATTGATGATTCGCGCTGAACTTTTTTACGCTTGTGTTCTCTTTTGTAAGCATTTTGATTGGTCGTACACGTCAGCGGCGGCAACCATGAAGTCTGACCGCTTGGCCGCGTTATCGCGGCGTTGATTTTATGGGTTTATGGAGAGAAACAAATCAGTAAGCAAAACGTCCTCAATGCTGACGTCAGCAGTAAGTGAGCGAGTGCGCGGGACAACTAAGCAAAGACTTTCCGCATTCACACTGGTTGTCTCCCTCGATTCGCTACCGCTGACAGTATGTCCCGCGTTATGTCGGATTACGCGATACGCCAGAGCACATAGCGTTGATGCTATACTCTATCTTTTCTTCGTTATAGACTGCGCCCTGCTGCGTACTGACCTGGCCATCGTGATCGACGCCTCCACCAGCGTGACTGAGGGCAACTTTGTCAAGATCCTGGCCTTTATCAAAGAATTCCTCGCCAGCACGGACATCGACTCCGGCAACGTTCGGGTGGCCATCTCCAGATACGCCACTGAAGTAAGTACGCGTTATGTAGATCGTCTTCTTTGCTAAACCATAGTCTGGTCAAAGAAAGTATGCAGTCCCCCCTCCCCCACACCCCCTTCCCGCCTGACAGTGAGGACAGTGTAGGCTGTGTACAAGGAACGTCTTGCTTGATCTCTGCAATCTATGCTACAAACTCTGTCCCCGTCACAATCGTACAGATACGCCTGCAATAGTACCCAAACTGGTGGTGTACCTGCAAGTGACATAAATGTGTGTATGTCCAGGGCAGTCTTTACACTATGTCTCTGTAACCCCTTTATTCCGAGGAGAAGTGAACGCGATCTAACTGTAAGAGACATAGATCCTAATGGGCCCCCGCACTGCGGGAGCTCATGCGGATCTATGCCTTTTGCTGAGACCACTTTGTATCCAGTCTTTACACTATGTCTTTTTAACCCCTTCACTGGCGAAAAAGTGAACGCGATCTAACTGCAAGAGACATAGATCCTCATAAGCCCCCGCGACTGCGAGGAAATATATTGCCTTTTGCTGAGACCACTTTGCGTCCATCTTCTTTGCACAGTTGTGGTTACTTTTTGGTCGTTTAGTGGACGCAGATTTCAGAAACAAAATGTATGTCCTTTGCCAACCTCTTTACAGCCCAGAAAAAAAGTGAAAACACCCAAATGCAAGATGCATCGAGCCTCCTTAGCCCCATCTTTGTTTTCTTCTTTTTGACAGCATGGGATCGCCGACGTTGAGATGACAATGATTTAAAAAATACACACAGTCTGCTGTCAGCAGTACCGAAGGGGTAGTAAATTCGATGAATATTTAATGTCTGTGGTTTAATTACAATACAGGTGGAGGTTCAATTCCACCTGAACAGGTACAGGACGAAGGCGGATATCATGCGTGCAGTGGACCAGATCAAGTACGTGTACGGCAGCACCAACACAGCCGACGCCCTCCGAGTCATGCGTAATGAGATGTTCACACCAATCAACGGAGACCGTCCAGACGTACCCAATGTGGCCATTATCATTACTGGTAAGTTGGTGGTGACAGTGGAATCTGTTTGACCTGTGTGTTTCATTTACTTCGTTTGATTTGATGTTTGGCTCACGTGCGAAGCAAAAGTGCGTCTGTGTTCTGGGCCAGTCGTCTGTTCGCTGTCGTGCGTGGTATTCATTAACGTTGGCATTTTCTAGGAGACTATTCAAGCCAAAGTCTTCGAACTTGGCCCAAAGTTACTCTGTAGCAAGACCTTTCTAAACATATAAAATTCAGTGATTAAGAGGTCAACAAATGTGTAAAAAATGCCAATTTGTTTTGTAGAATTTTACTTTTCGTCAGCATTTTTGCAGTGTAGCTCGTAGACCGTACTATATTAGCTGATCCCTTGCGAAGATCAAAGGTAATGGATGGTTGACAAATTTGTGAAAAATGCATAGAATTTGAGAAAATGTGAAATTTGCTAGTACAAAAACTTTATGTTAAGACACTTGATCAATTGCCTCTTTCAGTAACCTGTGGGAAAGGTCAAAGTCACAATGGTCAGACTAATTATGAGGATCGGTCATGCACCTGAGCCATACCGGTTTTACCATTCTTGTCTATCGATAAGGTTAAAATGAAACGCGGTGTTATGATTTGGATCCTTATGCTTTGAACTCGGCGAACTACATGTTTTAAGCCACCAGCCTCATTATAAGAATAATTATACGTAAGTTAACTCTTTCGAGACGTGCCGCATCGGATTCGCGGCGTAAAGCATCGAATCCGGATGCGGCACGTCTCGAAAGAGTTAACCCGTTCACTGCCGAGAAATACTGAACACTACCGAAGTGTAAGAGGTAAATGTGCCTCTTGCTGAAACTATTTGGAATCCATGATCTGTTGGCGGCTAGGTATCTTTGGCGTTGAATTTACAATGATTTCAAAAATACAGACTGCGTCTTCTGGCAACAAAGGGGTTAAACACCAAGAAATATCACTAAATCGTTGAGCCACTCTGAGAATATAAATTTGACAACGTCGTTGATAATATAACTGAGTTATCATCCGAGTGCATGATGCAATTTGTCACCAACTTCATAGTTATTGCGAACCCTTCCAGACGGCGTGTCCAACATCAACAGCGATCGCACGATCCCCGAGGCTGTGGCTGCACGCGACGATGGCATACACATCTACACCATCGGAATCGGGCTCACGGACACCAGGGAAATGGACGCCATCGCCACCCCGCCTTCCAGCGCCAACAGCTTCTCAGTCAAGGACTTCGACGAACTCACCTTCTTCCACCAAAGAATCTTTGCTTCCATCTGCCCTGGTATGCGTTTATTAAATCTCGCGCAAGTGATCTCATTCGCCCATGCTAGAGTTTAGTTCACATTGCTTACCTCCCTCGGGCCGCTCAGCGTTATCACGCGAAACGGATTGTGAGTGCGTGTTTTACTCATTCCGGATTAGGCATCCGGATACGCGTATCCGTATGCCTTGCGTCTGGAATGAGTTAACCCATTCAGCCCTGACGCACTACAGCAGGAGATGGGTCGACCATAATAATTCAAGGATAGTGCCAGATTAGCTTGGCGCCTGTCGGCGCCCCAAGCTAATCTGGCACTGCCCTTGAATTATCATGGTCGATCCATCTCCTGCAACTGCTGCATAGTCATTAGATGACGCCTCCAAAATTTGAGAAATACGTGCGCCGGGCTGAATGAGTTAATCTGTTCTCACAGACCAGATAGATGAGGCAGGCGCGGATAGATACAGTACACATACACAGGATAATTACTTCCTACTAGACAGTTCAGATTTGTAACAAACTGTCTTCGGGCCCACGACGGCTGCAGTGGGTCCGCGAACAGCCGTGCACGGGCCCACTGCGGCCGTCGTGGGCCCGAGGATCTTTGCTGACAGAACGGGCAAGGGATCTAACTGTCTAGCGCCCGTCCCTCTGGTAAGTGCTGTTCTAACTCAGATTTGCGATATGCAGTTAGCGGACGTTAAAAATGTGTGTTAGATACACAACGGATCATTTTTTTTTGTTTTGTTTTTTGGGAGGGGTGGGGGTGGGGATGGGGGTGGGTATCATATTTTATAAAACAGAAAGGTAAGCTCAGGGCAGTTCTATATGTCATTACGAATTGAAACATTTTCGAATTTTATTTGTGTGTGACATTGATGGCTGCGTTTCATTCTTGTGTCTTCTCATGTATAGCGTGTTAAAAGCGATATATAATTCATTTATTGTTCACGTCTGTTTTCAGAGGACTTTACTATGCCACCAACGACACGACGTCGTAAGTAATTTTCATATTCATATTAAGCATGAGACGGAATGACCAAGATTGTCCAAGGATAGTACTAGAACAGGTCTGTCCATATACGACAAGCTATTTGAACTGTCATAGTCAGCCTGTCTGATAAACTGGTAATCAGACTTCAGAGGACAACTCCCATCTTCGAGATTTTTTGCCTTGGGACTCATAAAAGAAAGAAAGTCACCTTTAACGCCATTGCATATGCACAGATTGTCGTAGGCCACTACGACTGCTGTCACAGAGCAAGAGATATACAGTCGCAGGGGCTTGTGTGACTGTTACATGACGATCTTGATTCAACAGTCAAAATCGCCCAAACGTCATCGTTCAGATATTATTATACTGTATGTGGTTTAATGTCTAACGTTTATAGTTTAACATCTTTGAATATAAATTCAAAGACTCAAAAACGTACGTGGTGTTTCAAAGATTTCTGCAGTGAGATTCATTTGTTTAACCATAGTTAGCTTATGTGCAAATAAAACCATAAATGTGTCTCCTCTTTTCTGCAGCACCAACAACGCTAGCACCAACAACGCCAAGACGACCTGGTGAGCATATAAATATTGTGTGTGTGTGTGTGTGTGTGTGTGTGTGTGTGTGTGTGTGTGTGTGTGTGTCTGTGTGTGTGTGTGTGTGTGTGTGTGTGTGTGTGTGTGTGTGTGTATGTGTGTGTGTGTGTGTGTGTGTGTGTGTGTGTGTGTGTGTGTGTGTGTGTGTGTGTGTGTGTGTGTGTGTGTGTGTGTGTGTGTGTGATACTTTTAGGTACGAAAGTAACTATGTACTTTGAAACTTTCAGACACAACCACATTACCACCACGAAAACCCGGTAAGGTGTACGAGTACACGAGTACACGTCCTACCTTAGTCTGTATGTGTGGAAGAGGTGTCAGTATTTTTGCGTACCTTGGAGTGAATGTGCACGTGCGAGTGAATTTGTTTTCATATGCAAGTGATTTCAGAGACAACCACTATCACAACATGGAAACGCGGTAAGGGGGAGAAGAACGTCTTGTGTATCTGTATATGTGCGTGAATGTCTCTGCGTATGTGCGAATGAATTTGTGTTCCGTTTCAAGTAATTTCAGAGAAAACCACAACCATACCACGAGAACCTGGTAATATGTACTAGCACATCTCTTTGTGTCTTTGTGTATGGAGACGGAGGGGGTGTTTTGCTGTGTTTATGTTGGAGTGAGTGTGCATATGCGTGTGGATTTGTGTTCCTTAAAGAATTTACTTAACACCTCAGCAAGCACTGGCCATCAGGCCGACGTCGGCCGCAGTCGGCCTGCGCACGTCTGTGCGCGGGCCGACAGCGGCCGACGTCGAACCGATAACTGTTAGCACACTGGAATGGACAGAGAAACTAATGTTCATCACGGTTACAAAGTAAAGTAGGTTATAGCACTGTCAGGGGAGAGAAATGTGCATGATCGACCAGTGATCATAGATCTACTGTGGCCAAAGCACACACAAAAAAAAGAGATAGGAAAGAGAGGGGGCGCTAAGAAAGAGACTGAAAGCAATGTATATGGAAGCCCCCCCGAAGGGGACCTAGATTTAAATTTCCATGCACTGAGTGGCTGGAACAGTGGATATGTGATACGCCCCCCCTTCGGGGTGGGGTGGGGGGGGGCTTCCATACGCATTGCTTTCAGTCACTTTCTTAGCGCCCCTCTCTTTCCTATCTCTCTTTTTTTTTGTGTGCTTTGGCCACAGTAGATCTATGATCACTGGTCGATCATGCACATTTCTCTCCCCTGACAGTGCTATAACCTATTTTACTTTGTAACCTTCCTAAAATATTAGCAATGGCAGTCTCCCCTTTTCTTTTAATGTTCATCACGCATTCTTACCACTTTAGACCTAACCACCACCGTTGGATCTGGTCAACCCGGTAAGTTGACAATGTAAAAACTCAAGACCACAGAAATGGGGTGTCAAGCTTGTAAAATGTATGGTTGTAGCTTTCAACCTCGTCTGACCGTCGTCATATCTCACTGCGTGCGTCTGAGCGCGTGCATGTTTGCTTCCCACAATTTCTGTTATGTTTTAACTGCCAGTGGCCATGAGTGAAAATATGAACTCGTTCAGCCCGACGGCCGTATTACCCGAATTTTGGAGGCGTCATCTAATGACTGCACCAGTTGCAGGAGATGGATCGACCATGATAATTCAAGGGCAGTGCCAGATTAGCTTGGCGCCTGTCGGCGCCAAGCTAATCTGGCACTGCCCTTGAATTATCATGGTCGACCCATCTCCTGCTGTAGAGCGTCAGGGCTGAATGGGTAAAAATGAAAACCTTTTGCGTTTTTTGACCCAAGTACAAACGGAGTCAGCAAGAGGCATATAGTCTCATGAGCCCCCGCGACAGCACGGGCTCACTAGGGTCTGCGCCTCTTGCGTGGTTGAGTAACAGACTGCGAGGTTCGTGTGGTGTGTCCTATGTATCTTGCATATGAGTGATGTCGGCCGCGGCCCACTAAGTGAAGGATGTATAATTTATCCTCCCTAGTCTTGTCCCACACCATCATCCTCTCAAATGGCACACTTATCGTCTTTTAGTGCTTTCAAGGCGTAAAAGCCATAGAAACTTCACCAACAAAAATTGCCTTCACCACACTTGCCTCGCACATCATCCAGTTTCAGCTGGCACACTAATCGTGAAAAATATTTACTGCGTACAATGTAAAATCCAAATAAACAAACTAACAAGCAACTGACTTAACGTGCTTTCACTCCACCAGTATACCGCGACACCGGGATCGACATGGTCTTCATGCTGGACTCCACTGTGAACGACCAGATCTTTGGCTGGATGAAGAACTTTGTGCAGCGCTTTGCCGGCGAGCTCGACGTGGACGGAGGCGAGTACCGCATCGGCGCCATGACCTTCACCTCCAGACCCAGCGTCCAGTTCCATCTCAACAGATACAACTTCCAGGACGAGGTTCGAAGAAAATCATACACTTTTACAGTGGTTTTTGCTGTTGTTGTTGTTGTTTTTGTTTTGTTTTGGTCCTGGAGCAAAATAGTTTATTATTGATAGACAGGTACAAACGTACGCTGGTTGTCTCCCTCGAGTTTACTGTGTGTGGCCTGTTGGCAGTGTGTCAGACGTTGGCCATTCGGCAGAACTATGCGTGGAGCTTCCGTTACGGCACTCGGTTGGCAAAAGAAATTTAGTGGACCGCGCAGCGATCACGATCACCATTTACGCGTCATATCGTAAGATGGGGCGGTCCAGATAGTTCAAAGGTAGTGGCAAATGAACTGACTTGGCCCCTTCCCAGCCACCAGGGTAATCTGGCAGGATCCTGTAACTATCATGGCCTGTGTGCATCTCTCACAAGTTGGCAGACAGTATTTAAAGAAGACACGTCCCAAAATCGAGTTAGTATAGTGTTGGTAATGCAGAAACTACTTCGACCAACAACAAAAAAACAACCCAAACACCCAAAACACACAAAAACCGCTACCGACAGCCACTGGTTTAAAATTTCTGTGCGTTAGCTTGATGCATACGTTTCTGAATTGTTCGTCGCAATTGAAATATGTGTGTAATAGACACTGAGTTTTACATTATGTGCAACATTGCATCATTAGGTGTAAATGCATGAAATGAAGATCCGAAGATCGAAGACGTCAGTTTTGCAATGTTACAGGACATATTTTCCTCCAATCATACTACGTAAGAGGTGATCATTAACTCATTCGAGACGTGCCGCTTCCGGATACGCGGCTTACGCCGCGTATCCGGAGGCGGCATGTCTCGAAAAGGTTAAAGGTTCAAACACCGATCAATTCTTTCTGGGTAGGTGGTTGGAGCTGTGAACACCTTCCGCACTGAGCGAGGCCGCGTGGACCCGGCCAGCGCCTTCGACTATGTGTACCAGACCATGTTCAACTCCCAGAACGGCGACAGGCCGCGAGCCCGCAACTACGTGGTCATGCTGACCGGCAATGAGCGCAGTCTCAACATGGACCGCACGTTCGCCTCGGCTCAGCGCCTGAAGGACGTGGGCACGGACATCTACACCGTGGGCATCAACCTGAGGGACACGACAGAGATCGACGGCGTGTCATCCAAACCCACGGACCAGTTCCGCACACTCATCAACTCCGAGGCAGACATGTTCGGCATCGCCGGCTTATACAAGGACCGAATGCTGAAAGGTACGACGCTGATTGATTTGTTTTGTATCTGTATCACATAGATACAGACAGACACACACACACACACACACACACACACACACACACACACACACACACACACACACACACACACACACACACACACACACACACACACGCGCGCACACACGCACACACACACACACACACACAAACACAAACACACACACACACACACACACACAGACGCGCGCGCGCGCGTGTGTGCGTGCGTGTGTGTGTGTGTGTGTGTGCGTGCATAAAATCAGAGACAAAAGCACATATTTTATTGCCCGCATGCAGGGCTTACAAAAAGAGGGTTTGGTCATTGTAGCCGATGTATTGCGTGTTTGCTGGTAAGTCTATGACTTTGGACCTCACGAGCTAGATGCGTAAGGCTCCAAGTCACAGACCAGCACATGTTTATTTATTCCTTCCAGCGTTTATTTTATCGGACGGTTGGACAATTCGCTCATTTATTACCAATGAAATGTATTTGCCAACAAGAAGACTAGTTGGTGTTATCTCGTGTAAACATGACCTGATGCTGAATTTCGATTTTCAGCTTATCGGGTTGGCCGAAGGGTTTTGATGATCTAGTATTGTTTGATACACTTTTAGTAAATTTGGTCAAGAGATTACTTCTTACATGGTTACATGTTGTAAATGACGACGCCTCATATTTTCAGCGGGAGACGTTTTTCTCATCTTCTTTTTTTTTAATGCAGCAAATGACATTAATGACTTGTTCTGATAAAAAAAAAAAATGTTTTCCACCTCATTCCTGTACGTATTCGCTTCTTGGGTATTTAATCCTTTCACTACCGAGAAGATTTGACCACCATCCAACCGTAAGAGGTATAATAAGAATAATAAGAATAAGAGTACTTTATTATCTCGAAAAGAGAAATTCGGTTGTGGTACATTTATAACAAATAGTACAAACAAGACATAAAAACATTATAGCATAATTATGAACATTTTTCTCCCTGCACTTGCACAGCTATAAATTCCAAATGGATATAAAGTAAACGCTACAAAATCTTTACACATAACTCTTACACATCTCACACAAACATCTTTTATGGACTGAACTGAGCGGCACTTATACATTCACACCCACCTCTACATATGCATACATAATACGCGTGTTTCAACCTAGTCCTAACCCTCACTACTTATTATACAAACATATCAGTACATTATTACACATTATTACACAAGCTGCATAATTAAAATCTACCATAGTAAAATAATTAGTGGGTAAACACTCAGTAACAACAATCCCAGTATGTCCATGTTCACCACCAAATGAAACACAATATAATCGATCCTCATGAGCCCGCGCAGTTGCGGGGGTTTATGAGGATCTATGTCTCTTGCTAACACTAAAATGTACCCATTATCAACCACTAAATAGTTATTTGAGCTGCTCCCGTTTGGTTGCCTTCCGCTGCATGATGTGTAAGAATGCGCGCTAGCAAGAGTTTTGTGTCTGCAGCTGGCAAAACTGATGCTAAACAGCTAATGCTTTGTTTGGGTTCATGGTATAAATAATACTGCCATCTGGGCCTTTGGGGGTAAAAGACAGTGGGGCCAACATACTGGTGTGGGAATTGCTGTGTTTCGCCCTTGAAGGGCCGACTCGCGTAACTTTGCAGAACGCAGTGCTGTGACACTTTTCATCTAGGCGACACTGATGTGTGTGTGTGTGTGTGTGTGTGTGTGTGTGTGTGTGTGTGTGTGTGTGTGTGTGTGTGTGTGTGTGTGTTTACAGATATAAACACCCTTTTGGTGGCATTTCATAGCTGTTTTATTTTGATGCTCGAGCATTTATGTATTAATACAAATTAATGTGCCGTGAAAGTGTAATACCATGATGCTAGTTATGACTACTACTGTGATAGGCACGTATTATAATATTATAATGTTGTAGTGTAATATGATATTTAATGTGATATTTAAATTAATTGTTTTACATTTTTTTAATGCGATACGTTGTTAGAATGTTATATGTAAAGTGATTATATTTTATTCGTCTTATTTGTATTCTACTTTTATGATTATGCTGATTACTACTCAGTCCTTTAACCTTTTTTATTAGCTGTGAGCTGCAAAAAGAATATCCCTTTAAATTAAGACAATAAATATCTTGAATCTATTGTGCTTGGATGACTGGGGGTCTGTGGTGCTGAAAATTAACAACGATTTTAGCAATACAAGCTGCATTCACTGGCAGTAAAGGGGTTACAGTTATAAATGGTGGACGATCGACGTCTAGGTGTATTCTTCAGCTGACTCGTTCAAGGCATGTATGCCGTGTTTGGTAATGTGCAGAAGTACGCAAGCCTGATATGGGGGTATTTGCTAGGTCTGCGCAGACTAATCAGAAATACTTATTCAATTTCAATTGCAGCACCGCCAGCAACCACCAAAGAAACTACCACACCCACTACTACCACTAGGCCTACTACCACTACCACTAGGCCTACTACTACTACTACTAAACCTACTACTACTACCACAAGAACGACTACTACCACCAGAAGAAGTCTGGCGCTAACATGATTATAACTTTTTCTCCACCTGTTTGCACATGCACTGTTTTGGTAGTTTCAGACTTTCTGCACACGCTGTTGCAAAATTCCACTGTACATGTAGTTCTTTCTTCCTTCGCACAAATTATCTTAGGAAACTTTGCAGTTTCTGCATATGTGCGTCTTTGTGTGTGTGTGTGTGTGTGTGTGTGTGTGTGTGTGTGTGTGTGTGTGCGTGTGTGCATGCGTGCGTGCGAGTGTGTGTATGTGTGTGTGTGTGTGTGTGTGTGTGTGTGTGTGTGCGCACATGTGGATATATAATATAAAGCCTTTGTTTAAAGTATATATATATATATATATATATATATATATATATATATATATATATATATATATATATATATATATATATATATATATATATATATATATATATTCTTTACTTTTAACAAAGGCGTCGCCCAAAACCAAAAATGCACTCAATCAGATTAGCTCCAAGGGACGTAATTTTTCATTCAATTATGAGAATGCTCTTGCTGTGCTAATGCCATGGAATTCCAGGCTGGTAAGCTTGCATTGTGTCATCAGGACATCAGCTGCTGACGTATCAGCATCATGACATTAGCGGCTGACGTAATTTTTCATTTCAAGTTTGAGAATGCTCTGCTGTGCTAATGCCATGGAGTTCCAGGCTGGTAAGCTTAAGCTTGCATTGCATCGGACCGGTCTAGGTGTTGCCTTTTCGAAATTACTCACAAACCAGATAGGTGAGGCTAGCGCTGGCAGAATTGTACAACAAACCAAGGGGAATCACTCAGCGCTGGACAGACGAACAGTTAGATCCCCAGGGGATCTAACTGTTCGTCTGTCCAGCGCTGAGTGATTCCTCTTGGTTTGTTGTACTTTTCGAAATTAGTCTGTCTTCTTCCACTGCAACGCCACATAAAGCTTTAGGGATGCAATCCGCGCTGTACTAGTGGTGCTCCCAGTAAATTCTGGAGGCGGCTTCTAGTACACGCGTTGTGTTTGCAACTTGTCAGGTTACGCCGTATGCCTCCCTGACGAGCCCCCCACCCCCCACCCACCCCTCCCTCACCCCATCTCTCTCCCCCCCCCCTCCCGCCCTTGGGGCGAAACCGGTCGTAGGCGGCGAAAACATAAATCTACTCATCAGGTCCAATATCTGTTTGGAAATATTTACTAGCATCCCCTCTTGGGTGGGGGGGGGGGGCGGGGGGGGGGGGAACAACTGGATATTCTCCAGCGGATTGCGGGGCACCTGGGGATAGTCCCTAATGCTTTATGCATTAAGTGTTCAGTGGAAGGCTCAAAATGATAGGTCTGCCATTCCTTCTCTCCCACTACCCTCTCTTTCTAGATCTAGTGAGCGATGCAGTTACAAAAATGGCAGCTGATGTCCTGATGACATAGAGCATTCTCAGAATTGAAATGAAAAATTACGTCTCTCGGAACTATATATATATTCTCAAATGCAGGTAGTTGCTCTCCTTTTTGCACGCCTCTCATTTAGCACCACACGATTTGTGAGTGTGTGCGCGTGTGCGCGCTTGCTTGCTTATATATATATACCATCGAAAACCGGTGATGTCGTCATTGTGCATGACTTCTATTTGTGGGTGCGGGTGTGGCTGGCCAAGCCAATCCTGGAGCCACACCTGCGAGGGCAATGGGGGCACTGGAACGTAGCTGTGGGGTGAGTCGACGCTGTCTTTCTGCGAGCTCTGGCACTGGTGATCTGTTCACGTCGATTGTGTTCAAAGAGCGTGCAGGCTTTCCTGGTGACGGCACGCCAGCCAGATCTGTCTTGTGCTTGTGCTTCAAGTTCCTTTACCGGGAAGACGCAATACTTGAGGCTGTCTTAATGCCGTCTTTGAAGCGTTTCTTTGGCCGTCCTTGCTTCCTGTGGCCTTTTGAGAGTGCACCATACAGGAGTTGGCGTGGCATGCAAGAATCATCCATGCGTATGACATGACCTGTCCAGCGAAGTTGTGTCTTCAAGATCAATGCTTCAACACTCGCTAAGCCAGCATTATACAGGACTTCCAGGTTTGTCACCTTGTCTTGCCATTTGATGCCCATGAGTGAGCGCAGGGATCTCATGTGGAAATGTTCAAGCTGTTTGAGGTACTTTCTGTACAGCGTCCATGACTCACAGCCGTAGAGGAGCCTGGGGAGGACTACTGCCATGTAGACTTTGATCTTGGTGGAGAGCTTGACGTTGTTGTTATTCAACACACGAGTGCGCAGACGACCCAGGGCTTGGCTGGCTTTGCTGATGCGAGCTGCGATTTCCTTGTCGGTAGTACCATCAGAAGAGATGATGCTCCCCAGGTACCTGAACTGGTCGACAATCTTCAGCTCGGTGCCTTCGATATACACTTTGGGTGGGTGGGGGGGGGGGGGGCGGGGGGGCTCTAGTGCCTGGGGCTGGTTGGTGCAGGACCTCAGTCTTGTTGAGACTGATGGTCAGGCCAAACAGTCGAGAGGCTTCCGAGAACCTGTTGACGATGGTCTGGAGGTCAGATTCCGTGTGCGCCATCAGCGCACAGTCATCGGCAAACAGCGCCTCAAGGATCAGTCTCTCGATGGTTTTGGTCCTGGCGTTCAGTCGACGGAGGTCGAATAGAGAGCCGTCTAGTCTGTACTTCAGGTACACTCCCTTCTCAAGGTCACGTACTGCATGGGTCAGGACACACGTGAAGAACAGGTTGAACATCACGGGGGCAGAGAACACAACCTTGTTTCACACCGCTGGAAATGTCGAAGGGTGCGGATGTGTCGCCGTTTAACTGAACAACTCCTACCATTCCATCATGGAAGAGGCGGATGATGTTGGTGAACTTCCTGGGGCAGCCGAGCTTTGAGAGAATGACCCAAACCGCTTCTCTGTTCACGGTGTCGAATGCTTTGGTCAGATCTATGAAGACAGCGTAGAGGTCCATGTGCTGCTCAATGCATTTCTCCTGGACCTGCTCACAGAGAAGACCATGTCGACTGTGCTGCGGCCGGGTCTGAAGCCACACTGAGCCTCTGGGAGTGCTTCCTCAGATTCAGAGCTGATCAGGCGGTTGAGGATGACTCCCGCGAGGATCTTGCCAGCAATGGACAAGAGTGAGATCCCTCGGTAATTGGCACAGTCTGCTTTGCTGCCCTTGTTCTTGAACAAGGAAACGATTGTAGCATCTCTAAATTCCTGTGGCATATTCTCCTCTGCCCAGATGCGTGTCAGAATGTTGAGGAAGGCATCAAGGGTCTCAGGTCCAGCTGCTTTTAAGAGCTCTGCGGGGATGCCGTCCATTCCTGCAGCCTTGCCGGAGCTAGTCTGGTTGATCGCTTTCTTGACCTCGTCCAGGGTAGGTGGGAGGTCAAGGTCATCCAGTGTCGGCTTCTGGGGAATCATGTCAAGGGCCCCGGGGTCGACAGTGGAAGGCAGGTTCAGCAGATTTGAGAAGTGTTCTCTCCAGCGCTCAGTGATGCTGCCTTTGTCCTTCAGCAAGGTGAAGCCGTCGGAAGAAAAGAGAGGGGTTGTGCTGGGTCTGGCAGGGCCGTAGACAGCTTTCATTGCGCTGAAAAAAAATCCTTGGAGTTGATGGATTCAGCGAAGTGTTCAAGTTTTTTTGCCTTGCTGTCCCACCAGGTGTCCTGCATGTTGTAGAGCTCTCTCTGGGCTTTTTTTCTGGAGGTGTTTGAAGCGGTCTTTCTTGGACAAGGAGTTGATGTCGTTCTGCCACTCGATGAAGGCACTGCACTTTTGCTCCAGTAGCTTGTTGATCTCTTCATTGTTCTCATCAAACCAATCCTGGTGTACCCTCTGCTTGGGTCCAAGCACGTCTTTGGCAGACTCCGTCACCATCCCCTTGAACTGGTTCCCCATTTCAGTTGGGTTGCCAGTCAACGGTCCATTGGCAGTTAGCAGGTCATCAAGGTGGGACTGGAAGTTTTCCTTGACGTCCGGGCGCTTCAGCTTGGCCAGGTTGAATGAAGGTCGGGTGAGCTTCGGTCTCTTCCTGTGTGCTGATGCAATGTGCAGATTGATGATTATATATATATATATATATATATATATATATATATATATATATATATATATATATATATATATATATATATATATATATATATATATATATATATATATATATATATATGCAGTTAGTTGCACTTCTTTTTGCACGCCTCCTATTTAGCAGTGTTTGTGTGTGCGTGCGTGCGTGCGTGTGTGTGTGCGTGTGTGCATGTAATGCAACCGTGACCCGACAGCGTGAATTTTCAGTTTTCAAACTGATTAGCCGTCTTAATGTGCAGAGCACATGTGAACTAAAATACATTTTAAAAAAGCTTAATTTTAATTGTACGAGAATACAGAATTAAACCAAAGAACAAAATCAGACAAATAAATACAGTTGGTTAGATCACGATTATTTTATTTTTTTTTTTACGTCTGTTGACGTCGATGAACAATAACAAAATACAAATCGCGGCCAGATCGCCATTGCTCTGATCAAATCATCATAAGTGGATGGAAACAGTACAAAAAACCGATGGAATGGGCATGCAGAATATGCTAACGGCCACTTAACAATTATAACTACTGACTGCATAACAAGTAATACCTTGGAAATTAGACAGTCAACATTTGTATTTTCATCTGCTTTGGAAATGTTTTACATTACTGGGTTTGTGTTCCAGCTCCTCCGCCGACGACAACACCTAGGCCCACCACAACACCTAGGCCCACCACAACACCTAGGCCCACCACACCTAGGCCCACCACAACACCTAGGCCCACCACCACTACAGCCCCACGTCGAAGACCAGGTAATTAGATGTCATATATATGAATATAAAAATGAACAGTTTACATAACATTGAGTGTTTCTCGTTGAAATATCATACATCTGTATTTTTCCTCTCTCCATGATGTTCATGTGAAAGTTAGCCTCTGGTGTTTTATTATAAACGCAGAGTCAGGCTGGACAACCGTTGTTTTGTATTTAATGTTCAAATTGCTAGAAATTACGGTCGGGGCATAATATCGTATTCTGGTGTCTCGTCTAAACCTTTTCATTTGCAGGAGATATAGATTCACACGAGCCCCTGCGACTGCAGTCGCAGGGGCTTGTGTGAATCTATATATGTTGCCCTGTGGGATAAATAAAGTGCCTCATGTTGACTGACTTCATTAATTTTAAGGATGTTATTTTTGGTTAAATGAACGAATAAAACAGCATTCTTCTTTCTGTGATTCTTTTTGCAGTGCTCAGCGACACAGGCTACGACATCGTGTTTATGCTGGATACCTCCGTCAACGACCAGTACTTCGCCTGGATGAAGAACTTTGTGAATCGCTTCGCGGGCCAGGTGAACATCGACAACGGCATTTTCCGCGTCGGCGCCATGACCTTCACCTCAAGATCAGACATCGAGTTCCATCTCAACAAATACAACTTCCAAGACGAGGTTTGCTTTTTGTGTTCATCTTGTTATTTGATATTGATATATTGTTGTTGTGATTAACTGAGTAACCTGACTGACTTTCAGCCAGTGGATGCAGACCTTGTTTTTGTGTCGATCTTGTTATTTGCTGTTGATATATTGTTGTTGTGACTGAGTAAACCTGACTGACTTTCAGCCAGTGGATGCAGACCTTGTTTTTGTGTTGATCTTGTTATTTGCTGTTGATATATTGTTGTTGTGACTGAGTAAACCTGACTCACTTTCAGGCGCCAAGCTAATCTGGCACTACCCTTGAATTATCATGTTCGATCCATCTCCTTCAAATGGAACGTAGTCGTTAGGTGACACCTCCAGAATTTGGGAATGTGCGGTCATGGGGTTAAATGGGTTAATTAGTAACGAGGGTATGGCGTTTTCGTTGACAACAGGTGATCGGAGCTTTGGACAAAATGCGCACTCAGCGAACTGGCGGACGCGTGGATTTGGGTCGCGCCTTTGACTACGTTCGCCAGACCATGTTCACCGCGCGCAACGGCGACAGGCCACGAGCCCGAAACTACGTCGTCATGCTGACCGGCAACGACCAGGGGAGCGTGAGCGCGGACCAAGGTATCGAGGCTGCCCGGCGCCTGCAGGACCTAGGTACAGATATCTACACGG
>BTPG01000008.1:108680843-108840811 GCA_036245525.1 Semisulcospira habei
TTCCTTCCAATGAAATCCTCTGCACATTAACTAGAACACCATCTGTGACCCAAAGCCACTATCTCAAAATCCTGCACCAAAGCTCAATCCACCCCAACAAGGTGGTGAGGGATGAATCACGACAGTTCAAGGGTACTGCCAGATCGGCTTGGCTACCATGGAAAGGAGATAGACCGACCATGATAGTTCAAGGTTGCTGCCAGATTAGCTTGGCGCCTATGGCGCCAAGCTAATCTGGCAGCAACCTTGAGCTGTCATGCTCAGTCTATCTCCTTTCAATGATTTAGTCACCTTCGGGCGGCTGACAGTAATAAGGAGCGTGGATGGTTACCTCGGGGGTGAAACGTCAGGTTTCAATGCGTCACAATAGTGCTGGCCTCAGTGTGTAGAACAAATGCACGTCTGTGTCATGTACCACAAGTCAAAAGCAGTCTTTAGAGTTTAATAAATGCTGAACAGTCCGGTTTACAAAAAGGACATTGAACCTTTAAAACAACAGTCCAGTACAATTTTTCTCTTAAACACTGTCCAGTATACTGTTCTCTTGCAAGTCATTCTGTACTGTTTTACTCTCTTAACCCATTGGGTGTCAGCAGCAGATTCAGTCGCAATGATTTTTACATGGAATCGTCACAACTAAGACCGCTACCAACACCCTGTTGACCGTACCAGTGGCCTGCATGCACAATGGAGTTAACAAACTTACAGGGAAAGCACTTTTATGCTGAGACTTTTGACACTGCGATCATGTCAGAATCCTTTTGAAGAACAAACAACGCATCAGGATCCTTGCCAGAAGAAAAACCGTCAACTGATTCTCACAAAGAAAGCAGTGACTATGTAACGTCACGGACAAATTTGTTCTTCAGCAAGTCCTCTGCGGACGGTCTGTCGTGGAAGGCTCGCTGGAAGGTCAGAATGAGAAAGTCCCTGACGTGCACAGAGCAGGGGTGCGGCAGCTCATACTTGGGGTGCTTGCTAGTGGCGATCTGAAACATGGCTGCCATGGGCTCGTATGTGGAGAAGGGTGGCTTTCCTGTCAGCATCTCCACCAGTGTACAGCCCACACTCCTGCACATAGCAATGTTATCTTGTCAAAGTTCAAGTTATATTAAGTAAACATGTGTGCTAGTGTAACTTTGGACTTTACGGCTCTTGGCTGTAATCCCAAAATCACAGACCAACACAAAGGATAAAGGAAGATTTAATTTTGGAAGCTGCTGAGGTACAGTGCTACAGAAAGTAAATTAACCCATTTAGCTCCGACATTCTACAGCAGATGGATCAACCATGCTAATTCAAGAGTAGTGCCAGATTAGCCTGGCACCCTCAGGCACCAAGCATCATGGACAATGCATCTCATGCAACGGACACTATGGAGAGATTCGGCACGCCACGTTTCGGTGGCTGGCGGTGGGATGGTGGTGGGAATTCCCTTTATTTTTAGCACGTCCACGAGTGCGCATGTCGGTGACCTAGCGTTGATCTCTCAGGGTCAGCGCCAGCGAACGAAAGGCGGCAGTTTCGTCGGTGAAAAGGCGATTTTAGCGAAAAATTCCAGGCAACTTCGGTGAGTGTTTTCACCTGTTTTTACTTCATAGTTGTAGTTTCCAGCAGTATCCTTGCATATTGACATTCATCCCTAAAGGTTCCATATTCATTGTTTTGAGCAAGAAGGACGAATTTGATCCTCGTAGCGCGATGAAATGAGGTGGGAGAATCTGTAAAAGGAAGTAGATTACGAGCTGTCACCTGAGATGTACTCATCTGGTTTTGTGAAGTTCTGCAAAGTTTAACATGCTGCTTTGCTAATTTTCCAATTTAGCTAATTTTCTACTTCGAATTGATTTTAATTCATGCTGTGAACTTGCACCTACAAGCCATCCGTTACTTCAAAATTGAACGTAGAAGCAAATCTATGCAAGCAAAATCGAATGTAGAAGCAAATATATGCAAGGTTGTTGGTTCTTGCAAATGGCCAAATGTAGCAATTGAAAGTGCACAGCACATATATGATTAGGCCTATAACATCATGTTTCAAACTTTCTTTCAGAAAAATGGAACAGATATCAGATGACACTCTTGTAGACTTGATCTTGGATGACAGCATTGACTGCTGGGACCTGGCTATCCTTATAGAAAGTCTCCGCAGAGATGAACAGATTTGTCGGAGGGCTGATCTCACCAGAAGCTTCAGACTTGACAAGTACACAGCCGAACAATGCATTGACCACTTCAGGTAATTATTATATTTTCCTTTTTGTGAATTTGTTTGGCTGTGTTAAATAATGTACAATTTATCAGAGCAAATGCATGTTGTTAGATTTAATGTGTCTTCAGTGAAGTGAAAACGTCTACAGGTAAAGTGATCAACTTGGGATTTGGTCAATGCCAGCAGTAATCAGTCCCATGGGACAAGTTTGTACATTTATACATTTGTGTGCAAGGGAATTACATGTGGAATCTTCATGTTGATTCAGGTTTGAACCAAATGACATTATCCGGCTGTGTGACTTGCTGAGGTTTCCAGCCAGAATGACGGTCCATCGTACAAGTGCTTCAGGTAAATTGGAATTATTTGTACAGTGGAATTGCTCTCTTTACAATTAAGTTAAAACGCTGTTCATTGTCAGAACAGATTTTTTTGTATCTGTACAGTTAGCCCTTTGAGTGTCGGTCGCGGCTGTGGGCCATGCTGAAAGCATGGCCCACATCCGCGCCCGACACTCAAAGGGTTAATATACTTCAATTAATAAACATCAAGAAGAAATGTTTTACTTAATATAATGAGAACGACAGTTGGGGGGGGGGGGGGGGGGGGGGTGTCCAGACTAGTAAGGTCCTTAACATTACCAAATGAGCCCCAAATGCTTTGCAGACTTAGTATCCAACACCAGCCTCTAATCAACCGTGCAAAAGGTGGAATGCAAGACACTTCCATGGCATGGACCATAGCAGTAATAGCAGCCTCTCTCATTAGAATTGCTCACAGAGGCAACAGAACTCCATTGGTAATTAACACTTTGAGTGTCGGTCGCGGCTGTGGGCCATGCTTTCAGCATGGCCCACAGCCGCGACCGACACTCAAAGGGTTAAGCAAGTTACAGCCACAACTGTGTATGATCTTGATCGAATTCACTAAAAACATGTAAGGTGAACATCTATGGCTATGAACTGTTGAAGTGTGCACCTTAACCACCACCACCTTGAACAGGATTAACATTTATTTCATCAAAAACATTACCGATGACATGACAAATGGGAGTGTCTACTACGTGCTCAAATTCTAGCCTACGAACCCGTTGTGTGCACACACAACCCGGGAGGCACTCGGGGAACCCTCCAGAGGGGCCAAGAGTTGTCTCCCGGACCTGCCTATCCGGTTCCGAGTCACCTGACTCGCCAGTCAGCTACGTAGGCTCACGACCTTCGGACGTGTTCTAGCCTCGCGCTCCCTTCGACCGGTCGGTCTTGGTGCTCGAGTTCGCCGTGACTTTGGCTTCGCCTGTTGCTTCGCTTCTGCTTCGCTTCTTGCTTCGCTGCAGCTTCGCTGGCGCTTCTTCGCTTGGCGTCCTCCTTGGTTGGCTTCGCTTGGCGGACCTGCTGGTTCCCGCCATTTCGCCGGTGGCGACATGGACGTCTCTTCTCCCGCTACCGCTTCGGCAGAGAGGTAGGATAGTTAGTTGGGCCCGGAGCCGGTCCCCGGGCGGGGTACCGGCCTGTGCCTTGGGACTCTACCTTGTTCGTGTTGTGTGGGTTTCGTTGAGCGGGGACTCTTAGCTCGGCGGGGCCCTGGTGCCCTCGTCTTTCCCCTTTTGGGGTGAAATTACTGGCTTCCCCTGGTAGCCTTCGGGGAGCATTGTTTAAACCAGCTGCGGCGCGTGGCTCATGTTGCATCTCCGGCCTGGCTGGGGTATGCTTGTTGCGAGAGCGCGCTCTTAGCTTAGAGCGCTACAGCATTATTGCCTGGGGGCACGGCCTTTCGTCCCTATTGTCGTTTGGCCCGCCGTGTGATGGCCTTAGTCGCCTGCGCGGCGTTAAACCCAAATAACTAAACTCAACTAAACCTATTGTCGTTTGGCGCACATTCCTCTCCAGCCTGGCTGGGGTAGGCTTTGTTCTAAAGACGCAAGCTTAGCTTCGGGCGCTATAACAGTATAGCCTGGGGGCACAGCCCGTTTGTCCATATCGTTCGGTACGGTTCCCCTTGGTAGGACGAGCCCTGTTGGTCTCGACCACGTACCGGCACGTTGTTTGTTTGGTGTGTTGCAGTGCCCTCCTGATGACCTGCACGCAGTGTGGAGGTTTCCAGTGGCCCTCGGATTCGCACAAGGTCTGCCTGCCGTGTGTCGGCTGTACATCTGAGCGTTCTTGTGACGTTGCGCCGTCTGGCCGGAGCTCCGCTGGGTCCAACTTTGGAGCTTCTACCGACGTGAACGCCCGACACCTGTGCCTGTTGCAAGACCTGCGGAAGTGCCGGCTGTCATCTCAGACACACCGACCGCTCTTGCCCCCGATGGCCCCAGTCTGGAAAGATCTCCACAGCGGACACAGCAAGGTAGTGTGCGGAGTCGGGAGTTCGAGGCGCGGATTCCCAGGAGGGAACGCGCTTGGACCAAGCCTTACGACAGGCAGAGAACCCATCTCGAGACAGAGGTCAGTTCGGAGAGACGTGCCTCGCGCCGTCCATGGTCAACCGGTCCCCACTCGTCTCCTAGGAAGGCCTTGGATCCCCCTCGGCCGCTGCGTGCCCGCCTCGCCACAGAGTCCGGCTCGCGGAGACATTCGCGCACACTCACCACACCACTACCTGTGTCCAGTTCCTCCTTGCGATCGAAGTCTGACCACCACTCTCGCGCTCCTTCGTGTGAGCGTCGTAAAGTTCGGGATTCTTCTCGTCATCTGGACCATGGACCTTCGCGCTCTACCTCTTCGCGGCGTTCGTCCCACGTTCCCCGCCGTCTGCCTCGTCCCGCCCGTTCCCCTTCCCCTCGCCCAGCCTCTTTCCTTCCTCCTCGTTCCCGGGGATCACGGTCTCCAGCTCGTAGTCGCTCGTCTGGTCGCCGCCGCCGTTCCCGCTCCTCTAGTGCGTCGCGTCGCCGTCGCGGACGTCGCTCTCCCCTGCGTGCTTCGGCGCCTTATGGCTCCCCTCGTCCTCGTCGAGCTGCTCGCTCTCGGAGTCACGGTCGCCGTCCCTCTTCGACGGCTCTCGGCGGCGTGGACGACGATTCGTTGAGTCTTCTCCCTGATGATTCCATCTCAGTTCTCCTCGGAGGTCTCAGCCGCTCTCCTTCGCCGCTCTCTCCTTCGGATGCGTCGACAGCCCACGGGTTACCGGCCTCCTCCCGCACAGAGGTTCTTCTGGCCCTCGACGAGGTCGCTCGCCTCATCTCCGCCACGCTTCCGGCAGCGGACTGCCCTCCATCCCCCCCCCTGAAGAGGAAGCCTTCTGCCTTCGTCGACGCGGGTAGACAGGTAAAGAAGTTCAAGACTCTCCCTCAGCCCCCCTCCTTTCGTGAGCTTCGGGATGTGTTCTCGGCCCACCTGTTGTCTGACTCAAGAGACAGTAATTTCTTCTCGGACCACAGATGGCCTCCGGACCTCGATATGTACTTCCGCCAGCAGTGGTACGCCGGCCATTCCCAGGCCTTCCTCTGCCCTCTCCCTCCGGTGGATCCAGCCGCCGTGGTTCAGGCGGGTGGGGCCTCTGCACTCAGACGCGCGCTCCCCGCGGGTTTAGACAAGACGGCTTCGCTTGTCAGGAATTCCTTGGCCTGCGCCGGCTTCATGGAGCTCCTTACGCAAGCCTTCCTCCGGCACGTGGAAGATTCGTGGCACCCGTCCCTGACCCCCCTTCTTGGCGACCTCCTCGTCCTCGCTGAAGCGGCCAGTCGCGCCGCGTATCACTCTTCGGTCAACGCTATGGCTGCAGCCGCCAATTGTGATTTCCTCCGCCGCGACGCTGTCCTGCAGGCCTGCCGGGGAATGCCTGCCGACCTGAAGACCCAGCTGCGTCGGGCCCCCCTCGGGGGACCCCTTCTCTTTGGTGACACCTGGCAAGCCGTCAAGGATTCCAATGCGGACAGGTGGCCTCCCAAGTCTGTTCCTCGGCGCTTTCAGTCAGCCCGCAAGGCCGTGGGTCGCCCCCTGCGGATCTCCAGACCCGTCGCCCCGACGTCAACAACCCAGCTGCAGTCCCTGCGTCGCCGTCGCGCCGCCTTCGGTCGCCCCGGCCAAGCTAACGCCCCCGCCCCCGCTTGGCCCCGTCCCGCCCGTCGCCCTGGGCGCGGGCGGGCTCAGTGACTCCTCCCCTCCTCCGCCTCCGCCGGCCGTCTCGGGTCCTCCAGTCGGCGGCAGGCTCGCCCTCTTCAGCGACGAGTGGCGATTACTGATTCCAGAAGACCCGTGGATTTTAGACACTGTTTCCGGCGGCCTACGGATCTCCTTTCGTTCCCCTCCTCCTCTGCGTACGACTCCGCTGTGGACCGAGATCCCCGCAGACCCGCTCAAGGAGTGCGCCCTACGGGGGGAAGTCGACTCTCTCTTGAGGAAGGATGCCACAGAGGTTGTGCGCCGCGCAGACTCGCTGGGATTTTACAGCAGACTTTTCGTCGTCCCCAAGCCTGGCGGCAAGTGGCGCCCAGTGATCGACCTCTCAGCCCTAAATCGCTTCATCGTGGCTCCTTCCTTCCACATGGAGACGGCCCGAGCCCTGCGTACCGCGGTGCGACCCATGGATTACGCCGTCAGCCTGGATCTCTCCGACGCTTACCTACACGTACCCATACATCCGGCCGCCCAGAGGTATCTGCGCTTCGCGTTCGATGGAACCGTTTACCAGTTTCGAGCCCTACCCTTCGGCCTCAACCTCAGCCCCTGGGTCTTCACCCGCTTGATGGATGCAGTTATGGCCAAGGCACGGCAGTCGTCTCTCAGCCCTATGTCCAACTACCTCGACGATCTCTTCCTGAGAAACCACGTCGAGTCCGTCTTGGAAGAGGACAGGGATACTCTGATGCGTCTGCTGTCGCGACTGGGGTTCCTCCTCAACGTCGGGAAGTCAGATCTCACGCCCTCGCGCCGCTTCATTCATCTCGGAATGGATTTTGCCACCGATCTCAACGTTGTTCGCCTCCCGGATCCCCGGATTCGGAAGTTGGCCACCTTCGCCAACCAGCTAGCTCAGCAGGAAGCAGCTCCCGCCCGAGTTTGACTTCAACTCCTCGGACTGATCAACGCAGCGGCGGACCTTCTCCCCCTGGGTCGCCTCTACGCCCGCCCCCTTCAGCTGCACCTCCTGCTTCTCTGGAGACCCTCTTCTGGCGACCTTACCCACCTGGTCCCGGTTTCCCCCCTGGTTCGCCCTCACCTTCTACGCTGGACCGACATGGCTTGGTTGGCTTCGGGAGTCCCTTTGTCCTCCCCCCCCCCCCGCACCTCTCCCTGTGTGTCGACGCGAGCCTCTCGGGGTGGGGAGCCCAACTGCTTCCTCAATTCTCCTCGGCTTCCGGCCTCTGGCCCCCGGAGTTTGCGGACAAGCACAGCAATTGGTTAGAGCTGCAGGCAGTCTGGCAAGCCCTCTTCGTTTGGGAGAACCAGCTCAGGAACCAGCGGCTTCTCGTCCTCTCCGACAACTCGACGGTGGTGGCCTACATCCAGAGACAGGGGGGCACCCGATCTCCCGACCTCTGTATGCTCCTCTTCCGTTTGATGCGCTGGGCCGAGGAACGCGACATTACACTCCTCGCACGACACATTCCTGGCCACTTGAATGTGTTGGCGGACTCGCTCTCTCGCCGCGGCCAGTTGCTCCACACAGAATGGACGTTGCGCCCGGATATCTTCCAGATGATCTGCGCCCGTTGGGAGACTCCCTTAATCGACCTCTTTGCTACGAGGTGGAACCGCCAGCTTCCCCTCTTCGTCTCCCCGATTCCAGACCCGCTGGCCTGGGCAGTCGATGCCCTCTCGATTCCTTGGGACGGCCTCATCGCTTACGCGTACCCCCCGACAGTCCTCATTCCCAAGGTCCTCCACAAACTTCGAGGGAGCAACGCAGTCCTGCTTCTGGTCGCCCCGCTGGCTTGGGCCCGGTCCTGGACCACCGACCTACTCAACCTCGCCACCTCTCCTCCCCTGCGCCTGCCCACGCCCCGTTCCATGCTCAAGCAGCCCAGGCAGGCTCTCTTCCACCCTTGTCCCGAACGCCTGTCTCTTCACGCCTGGAGGTTGTGCAGCGCGCCCTCACCGCTCGAGGCTTCTCTGGTGCAGCAGTGGAGGCAATCGCTGCAGCCCGCAAGCCGTCCACCCGGCGTGTTTACGAAGGGAAGTGGCGCGTCTTGTGTGCCTGGTGCGACGCCCGTCGCCTCCTACCCACCGGACTGACTAACCCACAGCTAGCGGACTTTCTCCTATGGCTCTTCGAGGTCCAAGGTTTGGCGCCCATCACCATCAGGGGATACTTATCCATGGTCGCCGACACGTACCATCATCTCGGCCTTCCAGACCCCGGCGCCTGTAAGGACCTCTCCGACCTCATGTCCAGCTTCAGCCTCCAACGTCCGACTCAGCGTTCTCTCGTTCCTCGCTGGGACCTACCTTGGGTCCTGACGTGGCTGAATTCTTCCCAGTTCGAGCCACTCGCTCTAGCCCCTCTGGCAAATGTGACACGCAAGACCTGCTTCCTTCTAGCCTTGGCCACCGCGTCCAGAGTTAGCGAGCTACACGCTCTTTCTACCCGCCCAGACTGCCTCCAGTTCAGGGCAGATCGCTCCGTGCAGCTCTTAACGGACCCCAGCTTTATTGCCAAAACAAGGTCGCCCCTAACTGCTCCACAGATCATCACCTTGCGGCCCCTGGGAGGGCCTGCCTGCTCTCCGGAGACTCGGCGACAGGATCCCGTGCGTGCCCTACGCATCTACCTGCGCCGTACCAAAGTTACCCGTAGAGGGCGCTCCCGCCTCTTCCTGCCCATACGCCAGGGCAAGACTGATATCACAGCCCAGACGATCTCCTCCTGGCTGCGCTGGGTAATACGATCGGCATACATGGATCTCTCCCCACGCGTAGCGCAGAGACTGAAGATCCGCGCACACGAAGTACGCGCCATGGCCACGAGCGTCGCATTCGATCGGAACTGCGCTGTCAAGGACATCGTGGCCGCGGTGGGCTGGCGAGCAGAATCTACCTTCGCTCGTTTCTACCTTCGGGATCTGGCGGGACAGCGAGACAACCTCGCCTTGTTGGGGGACCTCACGGTGGCACAGCACTCCCTCCCGGCGCAGCAGGCGCCGTAGGTACGCACCTAGCTAGTTACCTGGGAATTAGCAATGGGAGGAAGGTCTTGGTCTCCGGTAGTACCGGGGCGGCACCCTCCTCCTATTCGTGATTCTCCCATTTGTCATGTCATCGGTAATGTTTTTGATGAAATAAATACATTTTTCTTTAAAAGGTATTTTTTCGAAAAATACTTACCGATGACATGACACGGAGGACCCTCCCACCTGCCCCGCTTGCCGCTGGTGAGCCTAGTATCTGACTGGCGAGTCAGGTGACTCGGAACCGGATAGGCAGGTCCGGGAGACAACTCTTGGCCCCTCTGGAGGGTTCCCCGAGTGCCTCCCGGGTTGTGTGTGCACACAACGGGTTCGTAGGCTAGAATTTGAGCACGTAGTAGACACTCCCATTTGTCATGTCATCGGTAAGTATTTTTCGAAAAAATACCTTTTAAAGAAAAATGCATTTTTCTCCCTTGAAACGCCCACCGTGAACTCCACAATGGGCAGTTCAGGAGGGGTTGAATCATATGTCCATTTTGATTTAAGTTGAGGAAAATACTGAATAATCTGTTTTTGCTGCAGGACTGGAAGTTCTGTGTCTGGTCTTGAAGCGTTTGTCCTATCCATGCCGCTACCTAGACCTTGAGGAATTCTTCAAAAGACCAAGAGTGGAGTGCTGTATGTTGTTCAACCTGGGAGTGGACCACATCGATAGCATTTTTAATACTCGACTGACTGATTTAAATCAGCCTTGGCTTACCATTCCCAAGCTGTTAGAGTACTGTGCAGCTGTGCATGCCAAAGGTGCACCACTTGACTTGTGTTGGGGGTTTATTGACGGAACAGTAAGGAAAATGTGCAAACCAGGAATGCACCAAAGGGAGGTATACAACGGTCACAAGCGAACACATGCTTTGAAATTTCAGTCCGTTGTAACCCCAAATGGTCTGATTGCACATTTGTATGGACCAATGCCAGGGAGGAGGCATGATGCAGCACTGCTCCATGCCAGCGGGTTTCTTACTTTTGTTGAGGCAAACCTTCATGCCCCCGACGGAAGACCGTTATATGTATATGGCGATCCAGCATACCCTTTAAGAGCCCATCTCCAGCGCCCATTCCGTGGACAACTGACTGCTGTTGAACAGCAGCACAACACGGCGATGAGTACAGTCCGTCAAGCTGTCGAGTGGCAGTTTGGCAAAGTAATTAAGTTATGGGCATTCCTCAACTTTGAAGATAATCTGAAGTTGTTCCTGTCTCCTGTGGGGAAACTGTACAGAATAGGAGCACTGCTGACAAATTGTCATGCTTGCATACATGGCAATCAGACATCTCAGTACTTTGGCCTTGACCCACCCAGTCTTGAGGAATACCTCTACTGATCCTTGTTCAGTTCCAGTTGTTCATCAGACGATTGTAATTGTAGATTGTGGCTTTTTAACTTTTTTCTTGTGACTGTACTACAACAGTATGAATATCCCTGTAAAAGAGTTTTTGAGCACTGACAAGTACACATCAAATCTGAAGTTTCTGGCGAGATATAAAAATCCTCTCACAAGTCTGTTCATGTCTGTACAAACCTATCAGACTGGCAAAGTCTCAGCCGTCAAGTTGTCATACAAGATCAAGTGTAAATGAGTGTTAGTGTATGAAAACACAAAGTTTGGGTAACAATTTTTGTTTCTGATTGATTTGTATTAAATGCTGTATTGTAACTGAGTGTAAGTGTAACATATCAGGCCATGAGTGTTCTGATTGAGGGTATGGACGTGCAGTAATAGATTAAATTAAATCATGTATGAACTGCTCTTTCTCATAATATACCTGTTGAAATAACATTAACCCATTTGTGCCCAGCGTCCCCATGTGGCCCATGCCTTGGCATGGGCCACATGGTGACGCTGGGCACAAATGGGTTAAAGCGAGCGGGAGGACATGACATGAAGACCCGGGCGCAACCTCTGTGAACATGTACATTTCTGAGCGTTGTTTCCTTATAAATGTTGACTATAATATATAATATGAAATTCAAGTATTGTCTTTTACTCTGATTCATGTGTGAATTCAGGAGATTGTATGCTTTTTCAGCAGTGACTGTGTGTGACAGAATTCCTCTGGTTGTTCATATGCATGCATGGTCACGGGTTGTGACAGTGTGAGTGTTCAGAATGATGTATCATTGAGAGTGTTTATTAAAGAGTTATGCTGCAATTTTCACCTAAAATGTTTAACGAAAGTACTCTCCATCCTGAGCCCTTTACTTTTATGGATTATTAATCCCAAAAATGAAACCAAAAAAATAAAAACATACACTTAGATTTGTCAGATTGATGTACTTTTGGACAGTAGTAAGTGACATCTATTATTTTAAAAAAAAAATCCAAAGAAATCTTAATTATAATCCTTTAATTGTACTGTTCCGACAGTATTACCACAACAGCTCGAGTCATGTCATACTTTTCACTTGAACAGTTCTACAAAAGAGAATGGCCCCTATTCTGTTGTCATGGCGACCTCAGAAGGCAGCTGGCCACGCAGATGCTGCTCAGGAGAGGCGTTACTACTACTTCTTGTCTATTAAAAAATTGATCAAGAGCTGGCGCTCTCTGCTGGCCTCCGCCTCCTGCTTCTCTTTCAAAGCCAGCTCTCTCTTTCTCAAATCCAGCTCCTCCCTCCGTAACTGCCTCTCCTCAGCAGCATCGGCGCGATCAGCTGCCTTCCGCTCTTCTTTTTTTTTTTTCAGCCTCCAGGCGAGCCTCCTTCTCTATTTCTATCTTGACCTTCAGGACTTCAACGAGGTCAATGGACCTCGCCCCACTGGCCTGTCTTGGTGCCTTAGCCGCTGGTGGTGCGCCTGCACCGGTAACTGGAAAAGACAATTGGAGCACTTAAAGGAAATATCTGAGCAAGTTCCTATACAAAATACTGAAATATCACATTCTATTTACCAGCATAATAATGCAAGCCTGAAAGTTACATTGTTTTGGACCATTTTGACAAAACCTCTTTTAAGGCTTTGTTTGTTTTGTTTTTTGTTAAAGTTTAGTCAGAAAAATTGTATTCAAGATTTCAACTGTGTGAACATAAGAAAATTACTGAGTATAATACAAGTAGAACAGCACAAGTGATGTTTTCCTGCACTGATGTTTGGTAACTGTTAAATCTCTTATTAAGATTAGTAATTATAACAATTTGCCAGCATCAGTGCTTTGCTCTTTTTTGGTTCCCAGTTCTAAATGAAAAAAAGGTAAACAGCATTTTGCTTTCACTGGTGACTCACCAGCAGCTTTTGCTCGGCCTTTGTCTGCAGCATCCACAATTTTCTGGTCTGCTGTAGTGGTGGCGCTGGCAGCTGGTCTCTTGCATGCACTGGCTGCCTCCTCTTCCTCCTTCTTGAGGAGGAGGGCCTCGTCCACTGCCACCTCATAGTCCGTACGGGGTGGCTCTTCGATGCCAGAACTGAAAAAAAAGTTATGGTATGAACAGTTAACCTGGTAACAGGACCAAGAAAGGGGATGTGTGGACATACCCCTTCTTACACCAAAACACGGTGTCCACATCAATTCAAAATGTCAAATTCAATCAATCAAAATATCTTGTGAGGGATGTCCCTTTAAGAAATGTATTGCCTTCGGGCTTCTCATTCTTCCTTCAATTCTGGAATCACAAACTTAATTTGTACAGTGAATCATTAATGAACATTTTTCCTGAACTGACACTTGCACATGAATGTTTCTTTGTAATTTATAAGGATTTGAAACTTAATTATTTTTACTTTACAGCAAATTACACAAAACTTACGCTCTCTCCTGCTCCTGTACATGAGATTTCCGCTCCCCCATGAGCAGGTGTGTCCGGTCACGCAGACTTTTCGCTGTCCTCCTATGGAGGGTAGGGTGTCTTGATAACTGCTGCCTCAGGACCTCCCATGAGTGGGTCTTTTTGAAGGGGTTATAGACCACCACCTGGTCCATCAGGGCGTGGTCTTCTTGCGGCGTGTAAAATTTGGATGTTGTCATTTTCCACGTTGAGGTCGCTGTCGGCGTGGAGGTCGGTGTTGAACACATGTCTGTCGACAAGTAGCCAATGATGGCACTGGTTAATTGTTGAGCCAAACAATGATCACGTTTTTAGGCCAAATTAGATCTACAAAAGTTACAGTAATGGTAGATGTCTACTGACCTAACGGGGAATGTGAGAGCTACCATTCGTGAATGAACGGCTACTAGTTCACGTCTTAGTGTTGGAAACGGACCAGCTACAATCAGGAGTCTATCTAATCAATTCTCTTCACTGAGGGCAGTGTATAAATCATTTTATGAAATCGACTGTCATTTGATTTATCACAATCCAGCACTGTATACAAAAGTCACTTTTAGGATGAGTAAAATGGCATTGCTCGACCTGTAGCTCGCCCGATCACTTACTGCGATCAAGCTTACAACAAATTTGTCCCGATAGTTGTCTAAAAATGTGTAACTCGATTCTATTTTGCAAAAGAAAAGAAGGTAGCCTAGATATACTCCTCACCTCAGTCTTCGCGAAAGATCGAAAAGTCCGCCGGAAGGAGCCAAGGGACTTCACTGTCGGTACCGAAAACGCAGCAACGAAACGCAGACGCTGAACCGATTTCTCGTACTTCGCTTTCGGTGGCCGTGGGTGCGAATGACGTCACCTTACCTCGTTTTCAAACCGCGCATGTAGCGAAAGCTCTGCGCCAGCCACCGAAATCGCGTGTTTGCCGAATCTCTCTATTGTTGTTAGGTGACACTTCCAAATGCAGCCTTGGGTTAAAATGGGCTAATACACCAAATCTCACCAAAAAGTGTCCTTCATGTCATGATTATTAGCCCTCATTTTAATCATTTTTATAGCCCTTGTAATTTTTGTGGCTGAATCATTGCAGTGTATAAGGCCACGACCCACTGCCTCCATATGACTGCCTTCGCAGCGATCATGACATACCAGACATCGGCCTTGCGTCCGTATCCCTCTCCATTGATGACCTCGGGGGCCATCCAGTGCGGCGTGCCAATGACCGACTTGAGTCCGGTACAGCTGGTGATGACCTGCAGGCGTTTGGACGCCCCAAAGTCACCCAGCTTCACGTTACCCAGTGTATCACGCAACACGTTGGCCGCTGAAACAAGACAGTTAACATGAAATTGGTGTCTGACACTTGTCAATTTTCATGCAAGAGCAAGCCCACTGACCTTAACTCCTTGCACCCTCAGGGCTAAATTATCAAATTTTTGTAGATATCCTCTAAGGTCTACATCACAGTTTTGGAGACCGAGCGACCATGATATTTCAAGGTTGGTGTCAGAATAGCTTGGCGTCTAGAGGTGCCAAGCTATTCTAACACCAATCTTGAAATATCATGGTCGATCCACATCCTGTCGTAGTCTTTCAGTGCTTTATAGGCTAAGTACAAGAAAGATGCTGTGGTCTGAACTGATATTGCTATAGCCCACATGGAAAAGCTAATAAACTTTTTCCAACCAACAAGGTTCTGTCAGAAAGTTCACATCTCTGAAGAGCTTCAAATGAACAGTTTCAAAACACATTTTAACACAATGTCAACTAATGTTGTCAACCAATAATGCAACAGGACTGTCTTCAAGAAAACAAAGCTATATAACGTGATATTGGGAACTACCGTGCCCTCACCTTTGATATCTCTGTGAACAATGACATTCTTGTGAAGGAATGCCAGCCCCTCCAGAACCTGTCGCGTGTACTTGGCAGCGATGGTCTCAGAGATCGGCCCATACTGTTTTAACTGATCCTGTACTGAACCCTGCAAGAACAGTATCAAATGCGTGATGGTCTGTGATTTTTAACACTACTGTTATGAATGTAAGGTACAAAATCACAGATCAACACACATACAAATGTCTTTATTTCACATGCTGACTTTCTGACGTAACAATGTCAGAGTTTGTGTGAACAAATGAGCATTGCTTTGTTGATCCTATTAATGGTATACATTGTATACCTTTTATATTTTCAGTGCAAAGGTAGAGAGTGCCTAATTAGCCTAGAAGATGCTGATCAGGCACTACCACTGAGATAAAACATGCACTACTCTTTAGCTAATGCATAGGTGTGATGTTTGGCAGGCAATTTTATAAAGATTTGAACCTGTTAGTTATATAACCACCGATGACCACCTCTTAATAAGGCAGATCTCGGCTAGCAAGAGGCAAAGGTTCTCATGAGAATCAATACCTCCTGAAAAAGAACAGATTTGCTACAGCACCATTTTGAAACAGTGATACAGACACTAACTGGTGGCCTGAGATATGACGTGATGATAGATAAACATATACACTGTGTGAGGCTGCTATGGCTACTAACCCCTGGCATGAACTCGATGAAGATGGAGAGGATGTCATTATCCTGCTGACAGCCATAATACTGCACAATACGTTCATGCTGGAAATTACGCAGCAGCTGCACCTCATTCTCCAATGCTCGCACCTCCTGAAAAACAAAACACAGACAGACATGAGAGAACATGTGTCACACATTAGAATATGTGTCAAATATGAGAATACGTGTACAATTTTGCAATGACAAAACAACAGAGTATTTTCAGGGAAACCTCCAGAAGCAAAGAAAGTGTATTTATGTTTCATCCCCTCTTCCACTTTCAGTACACACTAGACTTTGGATTTATCAAAACGCAAGGGAATTCAAATTTGTTTGTCATCACAACCATAGTTTGTTGTACTTGTGAGCAGTCTGCCTTGAAGAGCTCTGCATCCCCGCAGAGCTCTTCAAGGCAGCTGGACCTGAGACCCTTGATGCCTTCCTCAACATTCTGACTTGCATCTGGGCAGAGGAGAACATGCCACAGGAATTTAGAGATGCTACAATCGTCTCCCTGTTCAAGAACAAGGGCAGCAAAGCAGACTGTGCCAATTACCGAGGGATCTCACTCTTGTCCATTGCTGGCAAGATCCTTGCGAGAGTCATCCTCAATGGCCTGATCAGCTCTGTATCTGAGGAAGCACTCCCAGAGGCCCAATGCGGCTTCAGACCCGGCCGCAACACAGTCGACATGGTCTTCTCTGTGCATTGAGCAGCACATGGACCTCTACGCTGTCTTCATAGATCTGACCAAAGCATTCGACACCGTAAACAGAGAAGCGCTTTGGGTCATCCTCGCAAAGCTCAGCTGCCCCAGGAAGTTCACCAACATCATCCGCCTCTTCCATGATGGAATGGTAGGAGTTGTCCAGTCAAACGGCAACACATCCGCACCCTTAGACATTTCAAACGGTGTGAAACAAGGTTGTGTTCTTGCCCCCGTGATGTTTAACCTGTTCTTCACGTGTGTCCTGACCCATGCAGTACGCGACCTTGAGAAGGGAGTGTACCTGAAGTACAGACTAGACTGCTCTCTCTTCGACCTCCATCGACTGAACGCCAGGACCAAGACCATCGAGAGACTGATCCTTGAGGCGCTGTTTTGCCGATGACTGTGCGCTGATGGCGCACACGGAGTCTGACCTCCAGACCATCGCCAACAGGTTCTCGGAAGCCTCTCGACTGTTTGGCCTCACCATCAGTCTCAACAAGACCGAGGTCCTGCACCAACCGGCCCCAGGCACAAGAGCCCCCCCACCCAAAGTGTACATCGAAGGCACCGAGCTGAAGACTGTCGACCAGTTCAGGTACCTTGGGAGCATCATCTCTTCTGACGGTACTATCTACAAGGAAATCGCAGCTCGCATCAGCAAAGCCAGCCAAGCCCTGGGTCGCCTGCGCACTCGTGTGTTGAATAACAACGTCAAGCTTTCCACCAAGATCAAAGTCTACAAGGCAGTAGTTCTCCCCAGCCTCCTCTACGGCTGTGAGTCATGGACGCTGTACAGAAAGCACCTCAAGCAGCTTGAACATTTCCACATGAGATCCCTGTGCTCACTCATGGGCATCAAATGGCAAGACAAGGTGACAAACCTGGAAGTCCTGGATACTGGCTTAGTGAGTGTTGAAGCCTTGATCTTAAAGACACAACTCCGCTGGACAGGTCATGTCATACGAATGGATGATTCTCGCATGCCACGCCAACTCCTGTATGGTGCACTCTCAAAAGGCCACAGAAAGCAAGGACGGCCAAAGAAACGCTTCAAAGACTGCATAAGAGACAGCCTCAAGCACTGCGTCCTCCCGGTAAAGGAAGTTGAAGCAAAAGCACAAGACAGATCCGGCTGGCGTGCCGCCACCAGGAAAGCCTGCACGCTCTTTGAACACAATCGGCGGGAACGGATCACCAGTGCCAGAGCTCGCAGAAAGACAGCGTCGACTCTCCCCACAGCTATGTTCCAGTGCCCCCATTGCCCTCGCAGGTGTGGCTCCACGATTGGCTTGGCCAGCCACACCCGCACCCACAAATAGAATTCATGCACAATGACGACATCATCGGTTGTGATGGGTCTACCCATTAATTGTACATGTACAAAGAAATACTTTGATCGCAACCTCAGAAAGTGTTGCTACATCCGACACGAGTTACCGGTGAATCTGACCTTGTTACAAATGAAGTCGATAGTATAAATTCTTGTTTTGCTCAGTTTGTGACTTTAATGGCAATGAAAAACAGCCAGTGTATTGGTAAGCAGCCTGAACGTCAGAATTACAGCTATGTTAACATAGAGCTATGCGACAGTGGTGCGATAGGTGACACGACAAAAAAGTAGACGAATGGCAGGCAGAAAATGCTTCCGGTGAATCTGACCTTGTTACAAATGAAGTCGATAGTATAAATTCTTGTTTTGCTCAGTTTGTGACTAATGGCAATGAAAAACAGCCAGTGTTTTGGTAAGCAGCCTAAACGTCAGAATTACAGCTATGTTAACATAGAGCTATGCGACAGTGGTGCGATAGGTGACACGACAAAAAAGTAGCCAAATGGCAGGCAGAAAATGCTTCATGTGTTTCCATATAACCGCGCCACTTGCAGAATCACGCCCTTGTTTCAAACAGTAAAAAACACTGTCGCATACTGAAAGCCATCTTTCTCTTTTAACTGCAGAATCACAGTTTTAACCCATTTAACTCCAAGACTCTACCTCAGGAGATGGATGGACCGTGATAATTCAAGGGTAGTGCCAGATTAGCTTGGTGCCTTCAGGCGCCAAGCTAATCTGGCACTACACTTGAGTTATTATGGTTCATCCATCTCCTGCAACTGGTACATAGTTATCAGGTGACAACTCCAAAATATGGGAAATGGGTTAGTTATTTGGGTTTAATGCCGAGCAGGCAACTAAGGCCATCTCACGGCGGATTTGGGAAATGGGGCCTTGGGGTTAAGAGGGTTAATATGATAAGGGACTGTACACAGTATGGTAGTAATACAGCATGATGTCTCCCTTCTGTAACAGTCTACTTCACTCATAACAGGGTCGGATATATAACAACAGTCAAATATAACAACACTTTGTCAGAGGTCCCAACAACACTTTTCTATGGAAATTACTTTCAACATAACAAACTTTGGATACAACAATCAGAACATCTGGGTCCTCAGGCAATTTGTCATATTTGAAGTTAACCCCATATCATACTGAGGCTAAAAGCTTCAAATTTGTACACTGCCATATCCGTGGGCGTTTCCTAAAGCCTGCGCGGTGGAGCTTTTTGGTGGAGTGCAGTGTGCGCAGTACTGGCCCCACCCTTTAAACCCTTGGTTCGTTTGCCATGGCCTAGCAAGCTGGGACGGTGGCATCGAGGTCCTCGGGTCGTAGGTTTTATATCAGACTGTCCTTGTCTTAGTCTCTGGCTCAAAAGCCTTCCCCGGAGACACGGGGGCTTTGATGTCAGGGGTTTCCTCCCTTAGCCTTTCCGCAGCCAAGCGGCCAAGCCTGCAAGGCAGCAGGGGACTCGTGGGGGCGGGGTCGTCTATGTCCCGTGCAGATGTGAACATCTGCCCACTGCCCAAACACTGCCATATGCAAGCTACATTACAGTACTTACAGATAAGGATAAAGACCAATGGCTTTATTTCAAGGGTGGTGCCAGAATAGCTTGGCGCCTAGAGGCGCCAAGCTATTCTGGCACTACCCTTGAACAATTTTAGTCAAACTTATTTCACACACTGGTGTATTCAGAATGTTAAGGGTTAATGTATACCCGTCTTTTTTCACAACACTTTCCTAGAGCCATCAAGTTAACACCATTTCCTGCCTCCAGTTCTAGCGGCAAAAAATTTACGTAAGGGATAGCAAAAACATTCATCCGAAAACACCCTTGCTCACTTTGGACACTTCAGCATTCATGTTGCCCAGCTGCACCTGCTTGACGGCCAGCTCGATGCCGGTGTCCTGGTCATAACACTGGTACACCATGCCAAATGCGCCCGAACCCAGCAGGCGACCTTTCTTCCAGTTGGTCGGGGCCCGTGGGGCTGCAAACAGCACAAACTCAAATTCACAAGCATGCTTGGTGAAACTGGCTTGTATGTAAATGTATCAGAACACGTTTGACCAGTCGGTAACATCAGAAAGCTATTTAACCCATTTAGCCCCAACGCCCTACAGCAGGAGATGGATAGACCATGATAATTCAAGGGTAGTGCCGAATAAGCTTGGCGCCGCGCCAAGCTCATCCGGCACTAACCCTGAATTATCATGGTCAATCCATCTCTGTCAGCTGGCACATAGTCTTTAGGTGACACCTCCAAAATTGTGGAAATGCCCCCATGGGGATAAAAAGGTTAAATCACTCAAATTGTCCACTAAGAACGCTCGTACGTCAGTTGTTTCCTCTGGGCATAGAGAAATCTAAAATCAACCAATTAATAGCTCAAATTTTGCTGTCTTAGTTCCTTTTAACCCCTTGACTCCCACAACTGAATGACTCCCATTCCATAGAGTGTAAATCATTTAATTCTGGGAGTCAGAGTTAGTTAATCTAAAATATTCTGCTCAACAGTCAAAACCCACCTTAAAAACATAATTTATGCATACATAGTACGGATATGCTGAGATAGTATGGCAAAAATTGGCAAATGATCCAGAGATCTCTTACAAAGGTTCACAAATAACTCTTTGGCTGTTTGTAGCAGTTTTTGTCATGATGATTCCTGCACGAATCATTGTGACTAAAAACTGCTACCCCCAAAGGGTTAATTGCACATTTCTAATTAGTCAACAAAAAACCTGCACATGCGTGTGCTTGTCTGTGTTTTTAGAGAGCTCTAGGCTGCAGGTTCCATATGACAGACCAGCACACACTGAAAAACCCATGATTTGTTTCTATCTGATGGAAGTCCAAGCGCTGAATAAACTATTAATCAGACCCTCCTCCTCCCAAATTATGCCCACAAGCCACGTTCAATCAAATGCAACAGAAATAGCACACAGTAAAAAACCAAAACATGCCCAGCCTACACGACCAACAAGAACACACACACCTTTATGAAAATCAAAGTCACTTTATGCAAGCCAAAGCTACTGGTATTCCACAAAATTAACAATGTTTTGAAAAATCTGCCAAACTGTAGCTCTGAGAACTGAGACTCTATCAAGTTACACAGATCTACTGTTACAAAATCATCTACTTGTCTTCGTCAAAATTATGAGGCACTAAGGTAACTGCAAATGTGAATAATTACAGCACTCAACAGTAAACCACAAGTGAAGCAAAAGTCAAACAAACTGCATCTTATCAACTGATAAATCTGTGAACGTACATCTAAACAAAAATGGAGGAGGGAAATGGTTTCTGAAATGACACACGTTTCAAAAGCAGGTTCAGGAGTAGTGAGGGCAGTTCTGGAGAAGGTATGTAGCTATACACAAGTGCTCTACTTGCTCTGAGTATGACTCGCTTGCCAAATAACAGTGATTCCTTCATCCCATCAGGTTTATGTGATGTTGATTAACCCTTTGCATGAAGCACATTTTGGCACAATGATTCCTGCAGGAATCACCGCAACAAAAAGAGGTACCCAAAGGCAAAGGGTTCAACAATAAAAACAATTTATCGTTGGCTGGAAAATGTACACACTGCTGCATTACATTTCTTGACCATTCACTGTCACTAAAACAAGAAGAAAGCACAGACATAAACATGACTAATGCTTCTATACCGCATATTCAAGATGAAAGGAACTGGACAGACCAACCTTTAGCATAAGCTTCTGTATAAAACAAAAGAGGAAATCTCGATTGGAAATGATATATCTACAGTAACAGAAAGTGTTTTCAGTTGCGAGTAACTGTTTCATAAAATGTAATGAAAATGAAGAGGAGCAGAAGTTGACGTGAAATATCTCAGTGTACCAGTTGCTAGCACAAACAAACCAAAAGCAAGGGCAGCAGGTTGTGAATTAGAGTGATACAATGCATACCTGATCCTTGTGCTGCACAGTACATAAGGGGGCAAAATCAGAAGTAGTCTTCTTGTGTTTCAGCAATAAATTTCCTATATAGGGAATGTTTTCAAAGTCATTGTTTTCTTTTTAGAATTCCAATCTTGGTTCCAACTACGTCGGGAAAAATTGGTTGTGAAGAAATTGTGCACATGCTCAAGAAAATATCTATAGCAAAACACATTTTAAAAAAACAGGCGTAGACTCAACATAAATTAAAAAAAAAAAAAAAAAAAAAAAAAAAAAACCCTGGTGATAAAAACTAACAGGCCGACAGCAGAAAGTCTACAGCTATTAACCCTTATCATCCTGATACACCCATTGCTTGAAATGAATTTGAATGATAGTTCAAGGGTGGTGACAGAATAGCTTGGCGCCTCTGGTGCCAAGCTATTCTGTCACCACCCTTGAACTAAAACAGTTGATCTATCTTGTAATCTGTCATGTAGCCTTCATAGAACAATAAGCAAATTTTACAAAATCAGCCTCAGGATGTAATGGGTTAAAAAAACAACAAAAAGCAGAAAACGAAACAACTTAACCCTCCTGTGCAAGCAGCCACTGGTAATGTTACAGTACCAGTGGATGCACAAGGCAGGTTAACCCCTTCCCTGCCACTGTACATATACATTTTTTTTTCCAAAAATCTTGGTTCAATCAACAACCAAAAGCAACACTGTCCAAGAAACATGCACACAAAGTGGTCTCAACAAGAAGCATAGATCCTCGTGAGCCCTTGCAGTCATGGGGGGCTCATGAGGATCTATATCTCTTGCAGTTGGATCATGTTCATTTTCTCACAGCAGTGAAGGGGTTAAAAAAAAAAAAGGACAGCAGATGCAAGCAAAAACACTGGGACTCGAGCAACACTCACATTTTGAAAACAGTGCTGATGGACGAGTATAGGCCCCACCCGGAGAGTCCATGTCTGGATCTGTGGGGAGACCACTGCTGCTACTGCTGCACGTACTTAACGTGCCTTCACTGCCTCTGGACATCAATGTCCTCACGGACATATACGTCTCAGCATCTGGTCGTCTGCACGTTGACCGAGGAAACGTCTGGTGGCCTGTATCAGGTAAGAATACAGCATTAGTACTAGCACCCAATACACAGTTAATTTTTTTTTTTTGGGTTGAGCTGTCTAGGCCTCTTCAGAGAACAACTCCTAAATTTGTAATCTCCAACTTCGGACACAAAGCGTTCTCTCACGCCAAATACTCCATCCAGTAGAGACTAACTTCTCTCACGCCAAATACTCCATCCAGTAGAGACTAACTTCACCCTTTGCTGTTGGTAGCGTTTTTTGCCTTGACCCTTTCACTGTCTGTAGTGGTGCTTGTCACGATTCCTGCAGGAAACGTGACAACTACTGACAGTGAAAGGGTTAACACTACATGAGTCATGACAAACTGCACATTACCTGAACCATCAATTGTTGGTGGGTTGGTATTGCCTTCAAAGCCCCGAGGAAACGTCCCAAAATGTTTCTTGGCTGGAAAAAAAGTCAACATGAACAGTAAGCAATTTGCTAAATTTGCAATGCTCCTAACATAAGTACATTGCAGAAAGAAAAGCAGATTATTTGGAGAGAGACAGCTTGTTAAATACAACTCAAATTCAAGTCACATCAGATGAAACATATCAATCCTTCAGCGCATATAATAATCTGATTATATATGTTGTCTATCATTTTATATAAGGCAAGAAGACATACTTGTGGCTGAACGTATTACTCACATTCTCGCCCATAGTCATCCTTGGCACTGTCAGAGAGTACACTTCGTCTTGAGTCTCGTCTCCTGAAGAGGTACGTATCATTGCTGCTGGGGGGAAAAGATAAAATATTAGCGTGACGTTGAGAAAGTACTGAAGTACCAGTTGCAAGGGACTTTGTCCTTCATGAGCACCCACAGATTGAAGGGCTAAAAGGGATACCATTCTGCTCTTAAATCTCGCTTTTCTAAAAAATGGACTAAGATTTTGCCAATTAGTCCATTTTTTAGAAAAGCAAGATTTTCATTTACATACAAAGAAAATTACAATTTTCTCAGCAATGGACACACTGGATTTTGCCGAATAATGGCAGAATTATACTGACGAGTAAAAAAAAAAAAATGCAGCTCCACTGAAATCAATGGGAACAGTTTAGTATTTCCCATTTTTTGTGGTGATGTCACATTTCTTTTGTTCGTCAACATATTAATTGCTCCTTGCTGGCCCAATCTACATTTATGCTCCACAGGTATAAGGGCTCATGGCAATGAATATATGACATTCAACGCTATGCATAAGACTGCCACAAAGTTGTAATGTTAATAACAAAATAAGCAAACAACTGTGCTATCAAACAAACAGGTATTAAATTATATTGAGGAATGCTCAATTTAATATTAGGCAGCTAAAAAATATAAAGGGGCACTGCAATGCACAAGAAAAGCTATGACCCTGTCCTAGTGCTTTCAGTGCATTTGCATGCATAATGCAATGCGAACCCTTTGAAATCTGCACTGGGCGTAATAAATAATTTATGCATATCAATTTCCAATGCAACTAAATCGCCTCTGGACTCTTTGCTTTCTATAATTGAATAAGTACAGCTTCAGGCTTAACCCATAAAACTCCTTACATGCTATGACAGGAAGTGGATCGACCATGATAGTTCAAGGGTAATGTCAGAATAGCTTGACGCTTGTAGGCACCAAGCTTTTCTGACACCACCATTGAACTATCACGACTGATCTGTATTCAGACCTGTACATAGACCTCTATGGATATTATCTACAAAAATTAAATTTCATGCTCAGGATTAATGAATTAAACACGGATCTTCTCCACCTGCGAAGCAAACCAGTAACATATCAGGCTGATTCCTATCAGCACGAGGCAAAGATACTCATGAATCCACGCAGCTGCAGGGATACATGAATATCTATGCATTCTAATGACAGACAGGACTCCCTGAGAAATCAAATTATACAAGTCTGTGTCACAAGTCTGTGTCAAATGACACAACTTTAAAAGAATCTGTCTTGCATGCTGGCTAAATAGTCTATTATGTTAATTGTTTACCTTCCCTAGTCATTCTTTTGAAACCTGCAGCTCTAGGGGGTCCTTCATAGCTCAATTTGACAAAGCAGTTTTTCATAGTTTTTGAAAGCATGAAAGAAATCTATCTTTTTCCGTGAATATCAAAGAAAAGCTTCACTACTTTTTAAGAGGGCCAGCACTTTTTAATATTAGGTATGCAGTCATTAAAAATGAGGAAAATAACAATGCTAATATTCACCTTAAAAAAGCAGAATTTAACAAAAAGGCAGTACACCTTGGGCAAAAATGAATGAAATATAAAAGACTTTGGCACTTTGATTGAGTCAAAGAATGATGCCTACCAGAGCGGCAACAAAACCGTGTACAAAAAGGCCAAATATCACTTGGACAAAGCCATCAAAAAAGCCAAGGCAAGCTTTAGAGACAAGATCGAGAAGGAGTGCTCCTCTAACAATATCTAGAGGGTCTGGCAGGGCCTACAACAGATCACACCCTATCAGAAAAAAGTAAGCGTCTACCGCCAGTGACGATCCCACACTCCCTGACCGACTCAATGAATTTTATGCCAGGTTCAATCGTAGGAACACAACCCCCGCCCAGCACCCACCGCCTGAGACCTGTCCTGTGTCATCCCCTCTCCCTCCCCCCTTTATCATCCAGGAGGATGAGGTGAAATTTTTTTTTGAAAAACATAACTCTAGGAAAGCATCAGGCCCCAACGACATCTCCATGTCTACTCTCAAGGCCTGCGCTGGACAGTTAGCGCCAGCTTTTACAAATGTGTAATGACTCTCATACACAGTGCAAGGTTCCTGTGCCTTTTAAGTCATCAGTTATAATACCAGTCCCTAAAACGCAACCGATCAGCAGCCTCAATGACTATAGGCCTCTCAGTAGCCATGAAAGCGTTTGAGCGCTTGGCGCTGAAATACCTCAACATTGTGATGGATGCTCAGATGGACCCCCATAAATTTGCCTACAGACCCAATCGATCCGTCGACGATGCTGTGGCCCTGGGTCGTCACTACATCATTGAGCACCTGGCATCAGCAGGCTCCTATGCCAGGATTTTGTTCATAGACTTTTCTAGTGCTTTTAATACCGTTGTTCCACAGAAACTTTTTGATAAACTCCTAGCCCTGAATATCAACCATTCCACGAGTCTATCGGTGCTTGACTTTCTGTTGAACAGACCACAAGTAGTCAAACTTGGTGACAGAGTGATGGGAAGAAAACACAAATGCCATTGTCAAAAAGGCACAGCAGCGACTGTTTTTCTTGCGACAGTTGAAGAAATTTGAGGTGGACCCAAAAATCATGACTCAGTTTTACAAAGCCATTGAAGAGAGCATGCTGACATTTTCCATCACTGTCTAGTACGATAGCAATACTCAAGAGCAGAAAAACAACCTAGAAAAGGTGGTGGAGACCACTGGCAAGATTGTCGGTTGTGACTTGCCGTCTCTCAGCTCTCTGTTCCATCAGTGTGATCAGCAAATCAACAAAGATCATTGCTGCTCAGTCACACCCAGCCAACCACATCGTCCAGCCCCTTCCCAGTGGAAGGCGATTTCCGATCTATACGAACCAGAACCACATGTTTCTAAAGCAGTCTCTTCCGCCAAGCTGTTCAGATCATGTCAAATTATAACCAGTCAATTGTCTTTCAGTGTTTGCTTTATCGATGTTTTTAATGCTGCGCTTGTAGCTCCAGTCACTGTGATAGTGCATTGAGTCACACCAGTTGCAGACCTGCCTACCACCAATTTTTTTATATAGTATTTATAGTTGCCAAAAATAGTATTCTTGGGGAAAAAATAGTATTTTCATAAAATTGTAGCAGACTATTATCAAAATGTACAAACAATAGAAAAATCAATTTATACTGATAAACTAGACCATTCCATACAACAGGAAATATTTGCTTAAACATCCCGGACATGGAATCCACACAGGACAAAGGAAGATTTGAATCAACTATAAAACGAACCATGCAGATTTCAGCACTAGTTGTTCATGAGACTGCTTAGAAAACACAGCCTGTAATTAAGGCACATGTTTCTGGGCATCTGCCAGTCTCTTATGGATATTAGTTGATAAATGCTTTTCAAAGTCATTTCAGCCACCATGGGCACATGAGATGTCACTATTGCATACCATGCAGAATGGAATGCATAGGTTGGTCCTTTCTTTGACAGTCGCCAAAATGTCCACTTTTTAGCATACTGTGGCAACAAATTCTGGTGCTTCTCTTTCTTTGAGCTAGAAAAATCCACTCTCCTCCCTACTTTGCTCTGACATTTTGTATTTTGAGACTTTATTGACTGACACAACACGCACCCCCCCCCCCCCCTCCCCCCCCCCCCCCCCCCAAAAAAAAAAAAAAAAATTGTTTAAAAAAAAAAAAAAAAATCGTAAATTTTAGGCATCAATTGTATTTTCGTATTTTGAAAAAAAAAATCGTAAAAATACGCCCAAAAATCGTGCGGTAGGCAGGTCTGCTGAGTTGTCTCCCTTGATATGGCGCTGTAGCGAGTCGACGGGGGGCATGTGTATGTACGCACTTATGTGTGTGTGTGTGCACGCAGGCATGTGTATGTACGCTCTTATGCGTATGTGTGGTCGGTGTGTGTGTGTGTGTGTGTGCATGTGCGTGCCTACGTGTGAGTGACAATATATTACTGCTCCAGGTTTTACTCGGGGACTGTGGTCATTGTGCCATGTTCACTATGTTTTATTGTGTATTATGTACTGTGCAATTAGTTATGTCGACGCTTTTAACTTATTGGGCTGTGAATTCTTATTATTACTGGTGATACATTCTAACCATCTGTCAATATGTGCAATGTCTGAAATTTATTTTAAGTTTTGTTTGTTTGTTTGTGTGTGTGTGTGTGTGTGTGTGTGTGTGTGTGTGTGTGTGTGTGTGTGTGTGTGTGTATAAAATTATATTAACTAAGTTATTTTAGATCTCATTTAGCCATTTCTGGTTTAAGGTATTGAATTATTTATATGTATTTTTGTTGAACGGTTGTGAGTGTGTGTTCAGCACCAGGACACAGTCCTAATTGGCACTGTCGATTATTATGGTCAATAAACGTATCTTGTATCAATATAATACTACTTTATTTTACAGCTACCATTTAGGGCCACTGCTCACAGTGGGAAAATGCAGATAATTAGGATTTCACCCATATCACACTGAGACTAAAAGCTTCAAATTTGTACACTGCCATATGCAGGCTACATTATAGTACTTACAGATAAGGATATAGACCAATGGCTTTAGTCTAAGGGTGGCGCCTAGAGACGCCAAGCTATTCTGGCACTACCCTTGAACTATTTTAGTCAAACTTACTTCACACACTGGTGTATTCCGAATGATAAGGGTTAACAAAGGTAAGACTGGTGCCTCCCATTTACTGTCTGAGCTGATCTGGAACTACCCTCAAAAGATACTGATTAGCAAAATAAAAGTGACATCACTTGAATCATTGGAAACACTTCCATGTTTCCAGTGATTCCAATGGTCACATTTCCTTTGCTTGTTGGCATATCATGATCAAACTGTTTCCAACCAAAGTGTGTGCACAGGGCTGAAGGAGTGAACTGAACGTACTGTCCACTGGCACTGATGTAACTGCTGTCCACCGATTGTCGGTCCAGCGAGGAGATACTGTCAGACATAGAGCCATCCCTGTAGCCAATCATGTCCTGAAACAAACAAAAAACAAACTGTTATATCTGTTTATTAAATAATGGAGCTTTGCGTAGTCCCAGAACAAACTTTTGGGTGAATATATCATTCTTATGATAATTATTTAACCCCTTCATTGTCCTCGGACACAGACCGTGTTTTGAAAATCACTCTAAATTCAATTGAAACTTGAAACGTACATGTGTAAAAGATCCCCAGCTGTCAAAGGCACATGGACACACCACCATTCCAGCAAAAGACACAGAGCCTCATGAGCCCCTGCAACCGTGGGGCTCATGAGAATCTGCACCTCTTGTAATTTGTTATGTTTCAGCATCGAAGGAGTTAAGCAAAACAAACTGTACTATCATTCTTATGATAATTACTTAAATTACTATGAAAACTGTCAATATGTAATGAAGGTTTAACTCTTTCGAGACGTGCCGCATCCCGATTCGCGGCTTTACGCCGCGAATCCAGATGCAGCACGTCTCAAAAGAATTAATAATCAGAGGCAGGTCAAAAACTGCATGTCGTTTGATGCAAAGAGCAGATTACAAGCATATGATTGTGAATGTTTGTCTGGGATTTTAATCTGTTGTTTTCATAGAAACACGTGCAATTCTGACCTATTTCTGATTTCCAAATGTCTATTGCATTTTAAATTTGTTCAATTTCAATATATACCCAGTAAGGGCACAGACTGTTTCCTCAAAGTACAAACTACATGGCAAAGTGCACAAACAATATAAAATTAATTGATTTGTTACCAGCACAAACAATATAAAATTAATTAATTTGTTATCAGGCTTGATTGCAAAAAAAGATAGCCATATTTAATTACGAAAACAAAGCAATAAACACAGTTTTCCTGTTGTATCACACCACATTAATATGCTACCCACACCTTTTCAAGTTCAGTATTTTTTGGTCAGATGATCTTCATTTTATCAGATTTTGTTAAAAGCAATGTCAGAGAGACTGAGCGTAGATAATTAAACATAATGACATTGTTTTAAAAGTACAGAGGCTTAAATGAACTCTCAACTGGACTGTGCGACAGTAAATGAGTATTCAATCAATCTAAAACTTTAATTTAACTCATTCTACCCCAGCAAGATAATGATCGACCATGATAGTTCAAGGGTGATGCCAGAATAGCTTGGCGCCTATGGGCGCCAAGCTATTCTGGCATCACCCTTGAACTATCATGGTCGATCTGTGTCCTGCACTGCAATACAGTCTTCAGAGGACAATGACAAAATTTGGGGATTTTAGTGTTGGGGTAGAATGAGTTAATAAAAGTATAAGAGGTAGATCCCTTTAACCATAACACTGATTGATTGATTGTACATTGCTTAACGTCCCGACAGCAACAAGGCTTTCTCAGGACGTGCCTGCACTGCTTGTGAAAAAAAACTAAACAGAACATTGAATGTATGTCGCCAGCCGGTCAAATACATTAAATAAACCTAACACATGGGGCCTAAATAAAGCTAAGACCATTTAGCAACACACATCCAATATCAAGAGCTACAGGCAGTGCAGACAGTAGGGAGAGTTTTAAAAAGGCAAATACAGGAGAATGGACCTCGGGTAGACAGAAACACATGCCCCAGAATAGAGAGAAAAACTCACCCTGTGGGGCTGACCAAGGTGACCCTGGGAACTAAAAAGTACCTAACCCCACCCAAGTCCCCCAGGGCAGACCCGGGTGGGGGAACCATAACACTGAACAATAAGTTGAATAAGAAACTGTTTTGAAACAGTTTCATGTGATTTGTAGTACACCAGCAGCTGGTTAACGCTAAAGAAGTCCTGAAAGGTAATTTATGATTGAAGACATTTTGTAGACAAACTCTAAGTCTAATGTATGTTATATTCATTACCCTTAATGTAAAATAATCCCATTTAAACCCATCGCTGCATTTCCCAAATTTTGGAGGTGTCATCTCACGAATGTGTACCAATTGCAGGAGATGGGTCGACCATGATAATTCAAGGGTAGTGCCAGATTAGCTTAGTGCCACCAGGCACCAAGCTAATCTGGCACTACCCTTGAATAATCATGGTGGATAAAATTCAAGGGTAGTGCCAGATTAGCTTAGTGCCATCAGGTGCCAAGATAATCTGGCACTACCATTGAGGTATCATGGTCGAACCATCTCCTGTTGTAGTGTTGGGGCTAAATGGATTAAGGGTGAAGAACCAATCCCTCACTGCATAAAAATCTACATTATTTTTCAAGTAGCCCCTTCTACAGGTATCTGCCAAAGACACAGACTCTCCTGAGTCCTTGCAACTGCAGGGGCTCGCGACAAAACCGTGTTGTAACTGTCTTTTCTAAGCGTGTTCCTTTCTCCGCTGGGTTCTTCTCAAAACTGTGCACACTGGCAGAGGGAATGTACTTGCACTCTATTAGTTTGGTGCTTGAAATCATTATGATTTAGCCCATTTAGCCTCAACCCACCGCAGCAAGAGATGGAAAGATGGACCATAATTTAAGGGTAGCACAAGAGAAGCTTGATGCCATTAGGTGCCCAGCCAATCTGGCACTACCCTTGAATTATCAAGGTCAGTCCATCTCCTGCAAATGACACATGGTCATCAGGTGGTGCCTACAAAATTGTCAAATAATTACGGTATTTATAATGCGCTTATCTTATAATAATTATAACTCTAAGCGCGCACTCCCAACTCGCGCACGCATGCGCACGCTTTAGACGACGACTCACGTACCACAAATAGTTAAATACATGACGACAGTCAGCTTGGGGTGGTGATATAGTGCTAGAACTGTTGAAAGAGGTGAGTTTTGAGGGCGAACTGGAAGGAGGAGAGAGAGTGGGAGAGTGTTCCTGGTGGATGGACCGTATACTGAGAAGGAGCGGGGGCCGAAAGTGCTGAGTTTGGTGCGGGGGATGTGGAGGCAGAGAGGGTCGGAGGCGGAGCGGAGGGAGCGGGAAGGGATGTAGGGGTGAAGTTTTTGGAGAGATAGGCAGAGAGAAGGAATCTTGTATTGGATGTGTTGTAGGATGGGAAGCCAGTGAAGGAGCTTGAGCTGGGGAGTGATGTGGTCAGATTTTTTTCTTTCTGAGGACGAGGCAGGCAGCATTGTTCTGGACGCTCTGGAGAGTGAAAGTGGTGGAGTGAGGGAGGCCGGAAAGGAGAGAGTTGCAGTAGTCGATGCGAGATAGGATGAGAGAGACAGCAAGTTTGGTGGCAGCTTCAGTAGTGAGGTATTTTCTGATCTGGCTGATGCGGCGGAGGTGGAATTTACATGCCTGGGCCATAGCGGAGACGAAGCTGGTCATGGAAAGAGAGGAATCGAGGTTAACGCCGAGGTTTTTGGCCGAGTCAGAGACGGAGATAGGGGTGCTGTCGAGTTGAAGGTGGAGAGAGGGAGGGAGCTGGGAAAGTTTCTGGCGAGTGCCTACCAGCAAGGCTTCCGTTTTGTCGTCGTTCAGTTTAAGCTTGTTTGCTGTCATCCAGTTTTTCATGTCTTCGTAGCAGTCAGTCGTGCGAGTCAGTAGGGACTGAGTGTTGTCGAGTTTGTCTTTGTCTAGTAGTTGTGAGTCGTCAGCGTAGAGGTGGTGGTGTATATGGTGAGACTGTATGATTCTGGACAGGGGAGAGGTGTAGAGTGCGAAAAGGACCGGGCCCAGGACAGACCCCTGTGGAACTCCGCAGGAGAGCGTGACAGGGCTGGAGGAGACGCCGTCGATGGTGACGGACTGCTGTCTGTCGGAGAGGTAGGAGAGAAACCAGGAGTGAGCAGAGTCAGTGATGCCAAAGGAGTGGTGAAGGCGGTGAAGGAGGATAGAGTGGTCTATAGTGTCGAAGGCGGCAGAGAGATCGAGTAGCGTAAGAAGGGAGATGTTGCCCGAGTCAGTGGAGAGAAGCAGGTCGTTTAAGATATGTAGAAGGGCCGTTTCAGTGCTGTGATGTTTGCGTTAGGCAGACTGGAAGGGACTGAGGAGGTTGTTGTCGGCGAGGTGGAGGTAGAAGGGCCGTTTTTTGTCGGCGAGGTGGAGGTAGAAGGGCTGTTTCAGTGCTGTGATGTTTGCGTTAGGTAGACTGAAGGGACTGAGGAGGTTGTTGTCGGCGAGGTGGAGGTTGAGCTGGTTGAGAACAACCTTCTCAAGAAGCTTGGACAGGAAAGAGAGATTAGAGACTGGGCAATAGTTTTTTAGTTCGTTTGGGTCGAGGTTGTGTTTTTTGAGGAGAGGACGGATGATGGCGGACTTGAAGATATCAGGGACGGAACCGTTCTCTAGAGATGTGTTGATGATGTCGGTAATGAAGGGCAGAAGTTTTGGAAGGCCGTCCCGGTAGAGAGAAGCTGGGAGGGGGTCTAGTTCGCAGGTTTTGAGAGGCATGGACTTTATGGTCTTGAGGACTTCATCCTGAGAGACGGGGCGGAAGGACGAGAGGGGGGTGCCGAAAAAGGGGGTGTCGGGAGGGCAGGGCAGAGAAGGCAGAGTGTCGAGTGTGTTGCACAGGGTTTGGATTTTGTCAGAAAAATAGGTGGAAAAAGCGGACGGGAGTTCTTCTTTGCTGTGTGTTGGGAAGAGGAGAGTTTTTAGAAGTGCCTAGGAGTGTGTTCAAGGTGGCGTAGAGGGTTTTGGAAGAAGTGGATTCCAGGATTTTGTTTTGAAGGTGTTTACGTTTGGAGTCGGAGATCATTCTGCAGACTTTGGATCTAGTTGTTTGGAAGATCTGTCTGTGAACGGTGAGGTCAGATGAGCGCCAGCGGCGTTCCGCTTGTCGGCGCTCGCGCTTGGCCTTGGCTATGTCGTCAGTGAGCCAGGGGAAGGGGGGTCGGTTGGGTATGGAGCAGGTGGTGACAGGTGCATGGGTGTCTAGAAGTTTTCGAAGGGAGTCGAAATGGGATGCAAGATCAGGAGAGGAGGCGGGGTCTAAGAGAAGGTCGATGGCTTCATCGAAGAAGCTCTCTTGGTTGACAGATTTTAGTTTGCGACGAGAGACAAGGAGCTTGGTTTTTTCGGGGGAGGTAGGTTGAGGGAGACGAAAATAGCGAAGTGGTCAGAGGGAAGCACAGAGGAGGTGTCGGAGTCGAGAAAGATTTGATCGGAGGTGCGGGTGATGATCCAGTCGAGGGTGTGGCCGAGTCAGTGGGTGGGTTTGGTGATGTGTTGTGTAAGATTGTGGTTTGAAAGTGATGTGCAATGGCGTTTTGTGTCAGGGTGGTTGGGTTTGTCGAAGTGGAAGTTAAAGTCGCCAAGAAGGATGTGTTTTCCGGGTTGTGTGCTGTAGTGGTCGAGGAGGAGGTCAAACTCAGTGAGGAACATGGAGTTTGTGAGTTTGTTTTGAGAGCTTGGAGGGGGGCGGTAGATACATGAGAAGATGAGGGACTGGCCAGGGAGTGTTGCTACGGCCTCGACAGATTCAAAGGAGGGATGAGCAAAAGGGAGAGACTGAAAGAAGGAGAGGTGAGCGGAAAGACAGTCCCTGTAGATGATGGCAATGCCACCCCCTCTGGAGGCTCGCGGGAAGAAGGCAAGACGGTAGCCACTCGGAGTGACGCTGGTGATGATGGGTTCATCGCCAGCTGAGCGGAGCCACATTTCGGTGATCACGAAAACGTCTAGGTCATTGTCTAGAATGAAATCTGAAATCACGTCGGCTTTGCCATCTTTGCAGACAGACTGTGCATTGAACAGACACAGTTTTAGGTTGGGTGAGACAGAATAATAATAATAATAATAATAATAATAATAATAATAATAATAAGCGCATTAAATAGGCGCTTATCCCAATTGAAAATCGGCTCAAAGCGCCGCCGCGAACTCAACCCAACAAGCACGCTCACGTGAATCACGCGCATTCACTCACACACTGTACATAAACACAGAACATTCACGTGGTGCTAAGGGCAAGCTCAAGCGAGCTACTGTAGTTTTTGGATTGATTGTACATTGCTTAACGTCCCGACAGCAACAAGGCTTTCTCAGGACGTGCCTGCACTGCTTGTGAAAAAAAAAAAATAAACAGAACATTGAATGTATGTCACCAGCCAGTCAAATACGTTAAATAAACCTACGACATGGGGCCTAAATAAAGCTAAGACCATTTAGCAACACACATCCAATATCAAGAGCTACAGGCAGTGCAGACAGTAGGGAGAGTTTTAAAAAGGCAAATACAAGTGAATGGACAAAGGGTAGACAGAAACACATGCCCCAGAATAGAGAGAAAAACCCACCCTGTGGGGCTGACCAGGGTGACCCTGGGAACTAAAAAATACCTAACCCCACCCAAAAAATTCAAAATCGTTTGTATTTGAAATTTGATTAAGTGGGCTGAAACTGATACCAAAGTGGAGGGGGAGGAAGAGCCGGAGTACCCGGAGAAAGAACCCCCGACGGTCCGCCCGAATTAACGGTGACACTTACTAGAGGAGAAAAATCCGACGCCGGAACCCGTAGTCGAACCACGCACCTTTAGCATTGGTGGCAGGCGCCTTAACCACTGCGCCACGGACCGCCCCAAGAGGAAGAGGAAGAAGAAACGGGCGAAGAAGAGGACATAGGAGGAGGAGGGTGAGGAGGGGGGAAAGAGGATGGAGGGGGGAAAGATGAGGGAGGGGGGGAGGGGGGAGGAAGAAAAGACGGGGAAGGAAGGAGGGTGAAGGGGAGGAGAAAGGGTGGGGAGGGGACGAGGAGAAAAAGCAGGCGAAGGAGGAGGGGGGGAGGGGAGGGAGGGTGGGGGAGGAGGCGGCCGAGGAGAGCAGGGAGCGGTAGATGAGGAAGAGAGGAGAAGAAATGGGAGAAGAAGGAAGAGATGGGGAGAAGACGGGGAGGCAGGGGGAGGCGGAAGGGGTGGAAGGACATAGGAAAAGGGGAAGAAGTTTGTGGTTGTGGGTGTAGTGGTGAGTCGTGCCTTCTGCTAATTCCATCAAATGCGGTCTTGGGGTTAAATGGGTTAAACCTGAGAATGAATAGCCCCTCAACTGCTACTGGCATCAATGCTCAGTGGAAAAGACGCACATGTTCTCTCTTTTCTGCGTTCGGTGTCATCAGTAGAGGTCAAGGGGTTCAAGTATTTTCCACCATGTGTTGTCAGTGGAGGTCGTGGGGTTAAACGTATGAATGATTAACTCTTTTGAGACATGCTGCATCCGGATTCGCAGCACGTCTTGAAAGACTTAATGATTACTCACGTAAATGGGCCATTCTGTGGGCCATGTTTGTTTTCAAGAAAGCTTATGTGTTACCGAAGCATAATTCAGCTCTGAACTGGTTCGATTTCTTTAACTCTTTTGAGATGTGCCACATCCGGATTCACTGCATAAAGCCGCGAATCTGGATGTGGCATGTCTCGAAAGAGTTAAACTGAGGAGGTAAATGAAACAATTTTCACAAGCAAGAGGTATAGATTCTCATGAGCCCCTGCGGATGTAGGGGCTCATGAAAATCCATGCCTCTTGCATATGGCAGGAGATTTGCATGCGACAGTATTATATTATTGTGACTGCCGGTGTGTGACAAATCTATTTGTTGTGACAGGAGTGTCGGCATTATGACGGCTGACAGTTTACTGTTGGAAAAGCCTGTGATCACTGAAAGTGTTGATAAGCTGCTCAAGCAAACGCTTGATCGAGTTTCATTGCTATAAAAGAAAATGACTTGATACATTCAATCATTAGGTACACATGCTCTCCTATGCGTATATAAATGTGTGTGATTGTGAGTGTGTGAGTCTGTGTGTGTGTGTGTGAGTGAGTGTGCGTCAGTGCATACCTGTATGCAGTTTGTTCACTGTGTAAAATCAGTTTGCAATAATACTCACTAAACACTCCATTTTTCAACCTCAGTTATCCATAGACATACAAAACATAATAATCTAGCCTCGTTCTTCCAACTGTGTGTGCCAAGTTTGGCAACAGTGAGAGTAATCAAAAAAACAGAAATCAACAAAAACAAGCATATCTTCCTATGTCTGAGGAGAAGAGATGTAAATGATGGGCAATCTCCACAAGCAAGAGGCATAGATTCTCATGAGCCCTGCGACTGCAAGGGTTCATGAGAATCTATGCCTCTTGCTTGTGGATCTTGGCCAGCTAAGGGACTGTCAATAAAAAATGTGCCCAGCTAAGAAATACCTGCTGAATTGGTTGACACTAGCATGTAGGAAAACCACTTAGCTGTGTCATAACACAGGGTCTTAGAGAAAACATGTGGGTCAAGACTCTGACATAACACATTTCTGATACTGCCAGAGCAGACAATTGAAAAAACTCTGTGGTGGCTGTTACAACCTTTCTTGTCAACGAGAACTGTTTGTCCGGATATCCTGGTACATGTACCAGCTATGTTGATGCTGTCTGCTGTGTTTCCGTTGGTGACGAATCGGTCTTGAGTCACCTACTTTCTATTCACTCGCAACAACTGCTAATAATATACAATGTAGTTTTTTTCTGACAATATATGCATGTAGTCGTGTATCTGTAAGCGAGCCATCCACTCATCATCAGGGGTCAGAGGCATGAGTAAGCTTAACCCTGCGCAAGCCACTAAGCAAGGTGCTTCATTATAGCAGGGAGCATCTTGCTTAGTGGCTGGCGCAGGGCTAAGCTCACTCATGCAACTGGCATCAGCTCACAGCTGTTTATACCCTTTGATTTTACAGTACCTGTGGGGTAGTTGCGTGCACAAGGGAGGGAGCTGGGGGGGGGGGGGGGGGCGGTAGCAGTTCTTATTTATTTTTTATCACGTCTTACGGAAGTACAACTGTAGTCAGTTCACTGGGGCTTACATTTATTAAAGGAAATAAATTAAAAAGGCAGGCCAGACTCAGGAGGACCTTGTTTGCTGTAATCCACTAACATTGTACTGGAGATTATTGTGTAATCATCCACTTAGAATGCCTAGCATTTCTCTGAAGTCCTTCTCTATACAACCTTCAGATAGCCTGCACTCTCTCCACTAAACTCTGAGTCCCATCGTCAATACCATTTTATCTGCAACATGCACAGATCCTCAAGTGCTCAGTATATATATTTATATATTTATATATACCAGTGTACCTCTTCAAAGATTACAATGTACCACCCACATACATCCCCATATGCCACGCAAGCGGAGGAAGTCATCAGGTGCTAAGTTTTGAAAGGTCGAGATAGCATGCAGTCTCTCAGTTACTGATAGAGCTATGTAGTGGACACATGTGTCCCTCAAGTGGAGGAAGCTACCAGGCGCTAAGTTGTGACTGGTTGAGATATCACCCAAGTGATGGAGCTATGCAGTGGATTTGCCTTTGACAGTGCTGGCTGGCAGTCGTTGACAACACATAACACTGTTACCAAGCGGGCCTATACAGTCTGGGGTCTTCCAGCCAGCCCACCTGGTGGGCCAATTGCTTGAGTGAGCTTAGTCTTGCGCCAGTCACTAAGCAAGGTGCTCTGCACCTTGCTTAAGGCTTCCTTACACGGAGAAACGAAATACACAAGAAACGAAACATTTTCGTTGCACCGAAATACCTCCTCCACACACGCAGAATGCAGTGAACATTAATTTTGATTGGTACAGGGGAGGTAACTCTTCGCAGACACATGCTCTGGTTGTATCAGTGGATATCAGGTCATATTTCTGACTACCGACGCTTTAAAATAATAAAAATTAAACATATAAGACAGGTGTGCCTTCGCTTACACAATACAACTGAACTCCCAACCATATTGAATAAACTTTAAGAGTTTTTGAATGCGTAAACAGGGATGGTTCAGGTGAATCAAGGCTGCCGCCTTCTCAAAGCCATAGTCGCATCTTGTAGGCTTCGCAGCAAAAGCCGATGAAAGTGGGATTCAGAAAACTGACCTAAAATCATATTTTGGTGGTACTTTAGTGATGATTGTTTACAGATTTCATTTCGAAAATGATCATCCCGCTTAAATCTTACAGAATCGTGCGTCACAGCACGTTTTTAGCCATAATCGCGAGTGTTTGGCTTGTATAGCGACAGATAACACATGACCGAGGTAACGACACTGATTGGGCAAATGTCAGAAATGTTTCAGTGAAATGTTTCGGGAATAAAGACAGGTTGTATTGCTTGAAATGTGCCATTTCGCATTTTGTGAAACTGTGACATGTGGGAGAAATGTCTGAAATGCGCTCGTTTCGACGAAATGTTCCATTTCGTGTCTCCGTGTGAGGAGGCTCTTAGTGGCTGGCGCAGGACTAAGCTCACTCATGCAGCTGACCCATTGGCATAGATTCTCTTAAAACCCTGCTGCTGCAGGGGATCAAAAGAATCTATACCTCTTGCTGACTGTGATCGGAACAAAAAGATCTGTTGTTTTGAGGGGGGAAACTCAGTTATCTGGGCTTATTCCTGCTCCGTCCTTCTCACTTTCCAACCTATGTTCCTTAGATTTCTCCACGTTTATGAATCTTCCTTGTGCAGTTTCAACCTATCTACCCTAGACACATGTAGCTCTATGCACCTTCCTGTTAGAGGCTCAACCTATCTTCCCTAGACTCCAGTGGCTCTATGAGTCATTCTTTTAGAGTTTCAAACCTATGTTCCCCAGACTCGCATGAATCTTCCATTTTCAGTTTCACACCTATATTCCCTGGAAATCCTGTGGCTCTATGAATCTTCCCGTTATGGAGTCAATTTTGCACTGGCTGTCTCCCTCGATCAGCGGTAGCGAATCGATGGAGATAATCAGAGTGATTCAACTTACTGTTCCCTAGACAGAGGAAGTCATTAAGGTTTACACCTTTGACTGTCCTCCACTCGTCCCCTCCCACCTCCCCCCCCCCCTCCTCTCTTCAAACAACCTGAGTGTAACCAGAGGTAATCAAAGTAGATGACAAAGATGTACGGCTGTCTGAGTAAGTGGCCGACTTCTTGAGTCATGACAGCGGTAAACCAGGAAACTTGCCATCCATCTTCGCACACCTGTTAGGAATGACTGCTGTCAACAAAAGATCTCTTTACCTGTTTAAGTCGAAAACTATGAAATTATGTACCAGTCCCTCTCAATGTCTCACCCATCCCCATTCATCTAGCAGAGGAATGTATTCTCACCAACACCAGCACTTTCTGGGCTCTTGACAATCAACGTCTCCTGCTCCGCGAGAGTAGTACCTGATGCTCCTTTAAGTGAAAGATGTTATACTGGGTTAACCCGTTCAATGCTGAGAAAAGTGAACACCACCCATCTGCAAGTGCTATAGATCCTCATGAGCCCCCACAGTTGCGGGGGCTCATAAGGATCTATGCCTATTGCGGAAACCACTTTGTATCCATGTTGTTTTGACAGGTTGGGACCTTTGACATTAAATTTACATGGATTTCAAAACAATCTGCGTACACTGGCAGTATGGGAGTTAAGCCAATGACTGAAATAGCCAAGTACAGAAAATGTTTCTATTGGACAGTATGTGTATGGGTCATCAGAGAAACTACAGTGGAGTCCGCTTAACACGAATTTCTGGGGACACGGAAAATCACTTCGTGTTAACCGTATTTCGTGTTAACCAATATGGCCTCAAAATTGATCACGGCCCTCCCGGCAAAGAAAAAGTGTGTAAGAGATGCGTGCATGAATGAGTACGAGGTTAAAAGTGCACATTATTGTACTATATATGCTTACATTACGTTCAGCTCGCTAGGAAAACACAAGGATATGTGTACAGCTCACGTAGTTAATGTAAAATTCATCAGGTAAAAATCCATAGTAAAGTAAAAGCAACACGGGCATCTGGCATCGGTAAAAGCAACACAGTCAAAGTCATTTAAAAAACGGGCCATGATCGAAGTCGGTTTTGCGTTATTGACAGCCCGTGTAGAGAGACAATCGTGGATCTCATTAATCTTGTTTTTTCACTTCAAGCGTAGTCGACTTTTGTTTTACCTTGGGGGTAGCCGTGATCGATAGTTAACTGAATTAAGGGAGTGTTAGTACACGAATGATGCATAAATTCAGTTCAGAAACACTAGCCAATGAGAAGACGGATTACAATGACTGAAGGCTATTCAGCCAATCACAGGCTGCGCTAGAGTTCGTTCATGTGTCGTGTGTACTACAGAACGAGAGCGACACGTGCAGTGCCCCTTTCATGAATCGGTTTTCGGTGTTTGAGACTGGAATGTGTGTTCGTGTTAAACAGGTGAATAATAGTGAAATTGCTCTGGTCGGGAACCGAAAACAGCTTCGTGTTAAGCGAAATTTCGTGTTAAGCATTTCGTGTTATCAGTGAAATTTTAATACATAATAAGAAGGCCGTCAGCCGGGAATTCAAAAGCGGTTCGTGTTAACCGGAAATTCGTGTTAGTTAGTTAGTTATTTGGGTTTAACGCCGAGCAGGCAACTAAGGCCATCTCACGGCGGATCAGAGAAACTAACTAATAAGGTGTGCCATACTGTCTCATACATAACGACAAACCAATATTTAGAATGGGTCCAGGTAGGGTGAATTTAATAGCATGTCCATGATGTCAAAGGCAGGCAGGCTAAACCTCCAACAATTGAAGAGACAAGATAAAAATTATGTCATGTCTAGTTACGATAACCTCGCTGCTGAACGTACATTTGGTGCAAAGCGCCGTATGTATGTATGCATGTAAGTATGTGCGCATGTATGTTTGTATGTTTGTGTGTGCGTATGTTTGTAAACAAGAGAATCTCCGATATTTCTGCACACGCAAGCTTTAAACTTGGTGAAATATTTTCTTAAGTGGGGTGGCTAAGAGAGCCTCTGAGCATATGGCTAAGAGAGCCTCCGAGCATATTGTAATAGAGCCTCCGAGCATATGAATGTCTCATTGAAGACATAAACAACCGTCTATAGAAAGTCAGTTGACCCAAATTAGAGTCCGTAATTTTTGTCATATTTACTTGAACTTTGGCATATATATAGCTAGTTTGGAGAAAGACATTGGATGAGTTCGTTAGCCAGCTTTGTACCCTTTCAACTTCTTTAGTAAAAATTAATTCTTTTCAGAAAAGAATTAAAACACTAAAAAACCTTTACTTCTAAAGAAAATCACAGTGGCGGTGACGTAAACGGTAAAGAAGTAACTCTGTCACCACGAAAACAGTGACATAATACTCTAAATATGACATCATTCTCTCTCTCGCCTGCAGCTCTCTCTCTCTCTCTCACACAATCATGCGTGCATCTCCAGGAGGAATAGATCCTCATGCACCTGGAGGGCGCATGAGGATCTATGCCTTTTGGGAGACGTTTGGAGCGCGCGCGCGCATGCACGCACACACACATCGCTGTGCTTTCAGAAGAGCATGCACGTGACCCGTGTATTTAGTATATCATGTAGCTAGGTAAAGTCAAACTGCTTTCACACAAATTATAGCAAGACTGAAATTGTACCGTGAAGTTCTAGTTTTGTCACCATTTTCTGAAGCCTATGAAGCGAAAGTCAAACTCATATCACGTAAAATATAAAATCACATAAAACTAAAACTTACGTCATGACAAATGACGTTTGACAAATCAATGACGCGTATGTCCTGCGCCCATTATAGAACTCACTGACGCATTGGCAGATCTGCGAGACTTTTCAATAGGAGATAATTCAACATCAGAATCAGGTCAAAGACAAAATGTAGAGACCATTGACAGCGAGGACAGTTTTCATATAGAAGGGACTTTGTGGGTTATGGTTCATCCCATCTTGTTAATATGAAAAGTTCATGAGTGTGCTGCATGTTCTGACAGGATTGCTATACTCCCTTACAAGGAAACAAAAAAAATTATAATAAAGATCACTAATTCCAAGGGGTGACAGTACCTGAGTTAAAAAATTGTCAATATATTGATATATCCGCTCGGAAACTAAAGTGTGCTTAGCCAGTTTACTGATGGAGGTCAAGAATGGCCGAGGCAAGTCCCTGAAAACATCATGTATTGGCCTCCTTTGCCTGAGCAACTAATACAGATCATACAGATAGAGCAAGCAAGAGGCACAGATCTTCATCAGCCCCATGCATCTGCGGGGCTCATGAGGATATATATGCATCTTGCTAAGCAGAATTTGCTGTGGCTTATTAACTCTTTCAAGATGTGCCACAGCCAGATTCACGGTGTAAAGCCGCGAATCTGGATGCAGCATGTCTCGAAAGAGTGAAACTTAAGGGATACTAGAGTGGCAAGAAGACAATACAGAACACACAAACACCACAGCAACGAGGACACACACATACAACACACACCACAAACTCACCATATCATGTTCTGGGATAAAGGCACCTTCCCCCTCTATGATGGAACTGGTGCGGATGTAATCCTTGGCTGGTAACGATCCTGGAGGAGGGCTGGGGGAGTTACGCTGGCCCTGTAATACCATAAGAAAATTTATCAAAAACAAAATAAGTAAACTTAGCTTATAACAAGGTCAGAACCATAAGAAAATTCTGACATACTATCACTTTTCAGAGGTCCTGACAACACTATTTCTATGTAAATTTTATTTATAGCAAACTTTGGACATAAAAACAAATAAATGTGAGTCCCTTGGCATTTTCTACTATCTGAAGTTTATTTACCGTCACAACAAAACAAAAGTTGATGTTCAAACTTTTAAACAGACGCACAGCCCAACAACAACAAAAAATAATCGCTGGTACAACATCAGGCCTTCATTTTTGACTCCCTCAGAAATTCAGCAAAACAAATTTATTCCTGAAAAAAAGCTGGGCTATTCTTAGATCTGCACTGACCTTAATCAAACAAATACACCTGTGGGGTCTTATAAATCTACTGTCACTTCGGTCCTTCAGATTTTCATATGGCTGCTTTGTTTGCAATGTGTGACACAAAGCAAGCAATTGAAGTCTAGCACTTAGACAGCGGTAATCATTAACTGCCCGCTTGCCTCTGTATGAGGGTGTAAGTTAGAACGGCCTGTTACTAATGGCAGCATGAGGCATAGATTCTCATGAGCCCCTGCAACTGCAGGGCCTCATGAGAATCTATGCCTCTTGCAGATGGTTATTTGGGTTGACAGTGTAGTCGGACTGTTGTTTTACAGCACCCAGTCTGACCGCAATGATGTTACCCATCAAACTGACTGTTTACTCAGTGCATATCAAGTAGCCTGCCAGATTACACGTGGGTGTGTGTGCATTTGGTATGTCAACAATAAGATAAGGAAAGCCACTGTCACATCAGAAATGAATACCTACAGCCAGCAGAAACCATATTTTTCATAAAGACCCCTGCAAAAAGATTGTGTTATCTAACTTGTAAGGGGCAAGGAACACTGAAAGAATCCACCGGAAAAAAAAATCATATGGGTTTCGTCCTTGGGATGTGGCACACTGAATCACCCAACAGCGTCGTCTATCTGCGGAACACTAAATTAGGTTGATGTCAATATGCCCAGGTACTTGTGAGATCCTCAGTGTGCAGGGGTTCCTGAGCATTTTACCCTCCTGCAGAGAGGTGGAATTTGCTACTTGAGTGTTTCACGAAAAAAGAAGAGGATATGCTTGCAGAGAAAATATTGAAGTACACTCTCTATAACAGAAAGCGTTATGTCCACAAAAGAGGAGTTGGCTAGATAAACGAGACTTGCACAAAGCGGGGGGGGGGGGGGGGGGGGGGGGGGGGGGGGGGGGGGGTGGAGTGGGAGAGATAGTGCGTAACATTTAATTGAAACCAGCCATGTGCACTTAACCCTTCACGGCTGAGAAAAAAAGAACATGAACTAAGTACAAGAGACACAGAACCTCATGAGCCCCATCATTTGCAGGGGCTCATGGAGATCTATGCCTCTTGCTGACATTGCTTTGAATCCACGTTCCCGAGTACAAGAGGCAGAGATTATCATTTGCCCCTGCAGCTGCAGGGACCCCTGAAAATCTATGCCCTTACAAATGGCCTGGCTGAGGGACAGGAACCCAGTTGACCCAAACTGACATTGGGAAATTTAATCCTAAATTGTACATGCACTTACAATCTCCTCAGAGTCCATTTGCAACCTGACAGATCTGCTCTGTTTGCGAGTGTACTTAGCTGCATTTGAGCGTGCATGTGAACAACTAACAAATGTTTAAAGACATGTGAGATTGTTTCACATATGAACTAAGTGCAAACTTTGCTGCATATTTTCATGGATTCACCCTGCAATGATGAATTAAAATTAAATCTGCAGCTATAGTGCTTGCATGTTCAGCACACAGAATCATGTTCTGCAACCATCAAACTGTACAAGCAGCCAGCCAACTGTTAAGCGAAGCTATTCTGGCACTACCCTTGAACTATTTTAGTCAAACTTATTTCACACACTGGTGTATTCCGAATGATAATGGTTAAAAAAAAAAAGTATCATGCCATGCGCTACTTCTCAGCTGTGCTGGTCTCTCATTTTGGTCCTTCCAGCTGTAAGCCATAAAATCCAAAATTAGAGACCAGCACAATTCTCCTGACTTTAACCCCCTTGCACATGCAGCTAGCAGTGCTATGAACAGTACCAATAACTGCATGTACAGGGGGGTGTCAACTGTATTGGTGGCTGTGTGGAAAAGGGGCTTAACCTCCTTAACCCCATGGCCGCATTTCCCAAATTTTGGAGATGTCACCTAATGACCATGTACCAGTTGCAGGAGGTGGAATAACCGTGATGATTCAAGGGTAGTGCCAGATTAGCTTGGCACCATCAGGTGCCAAGCTAATCTGGCACTACCCTTGAATTATCATGGTCAATCTATCTCCTATCTGTAGTGCGTCTGGTGCCAAGCTAAACTGGCACTACCCTTGAATTATCATGGTCAATCTATCTCCTATCTGTAGTGCGTCAGGGCTACATGGGTTAATAGTATTGGAGACTGAATGTACAAGGGGGTGTCAACTGCATGCAAAAGGGCTTAACCAACAAATGTTGTAACATTTGCTGTATCTTGGATGAAACTGTAAGTGTGAGAGTTCACACGCTGCGCTGGGATACCTGGCTTTGTGCCACATGTCCGGATGAGTTACTGCTGCACAGTAATTCACTGATGATACAGACCTGATACTGGTGGTACTGGTTGCTGCTGGTGGCAGCTGGGTGTGCCGGGTGCGCCGGGTGGGTGGGCAGCGGGGTGTCGACATTGGAAGATAGGTACAGGCGCAGGCTGGACGTGTGTTCATTCTGGTCCACCAGCTGTACAGCGCTGTCCAAGTCCGCTTGGCACTTCAACGCGATGTAGATCTGTTGACAGAAACAAATGACATTTGCATGTTCCACTCTAGTTTACTCTCTTTTCCACGTGCAGCAGCAATTCTCAGTGAGGGCCAACTGCCATCTATGCTGTAAACACTACTGCAACTACACTGAAGAGCAAACACAAATGTCACACCAATGGACTCACCAGAAACGCTAAAGTGTTTCCGATGATTCATGCGGTTTACACTTCTTTTGCTCAGATTTTCTCATCAGTATAACAGACAAGGGTGCCTGCATAACAAGTTAATCAAGCATTAAACTCTATCACGCATGTTTAATGGAAAAAAGTAACACAAAATGTGAGGGTCCGCTTATTTACGGTAGCCTTGAGAGAAAAAAAATCCCCAAATTTGGGCGTTGTCCTCTGAAGATGACATACCAGTTGAGGAGGTATATTAACTATGACTTTTAAAGGGTAGTGCCAGAATATTCTGGCCAAAAAGCCTCAGCCACCCAAGCAACGTGGATACAATGTGGTCTCAGCAAGAGGCCTTTCTTTGTTGACTGCAAAGATCCTCATTTGCATGTTTTCACTGCAGTGATGGGGTTAAGTGCATGTCATACCTCTCCATTGGACTGTGTGTAAAAGACATTGAGGGGGATCTGGTACATCTCCTTCAGCTTGCCCACCAGCTGCTCCAGGGTCACCGGCCTGGACACGCTCGTCACCCTACAACACACAAACACAATACATGCAGTTTTACTGTAATACTAATAATGTGGACATGTAAACACACAAGGCACAGATTTTCAATTTTAACTGTTAATATCTCTACCAAATGTTATGTCTGAAAAAAGCTGTTCGAGCTTCGGTCATTGTGATCTTCAGGTATATCCTGTAAGGGCCCCCAACAAAATCTGTATCCCCCCCCCCCACCCCCCTCCCCCCCCCCCCCCCACCAAGGCGGCTCAGACCTTTGCATTCTGACAAGCGCATGTCCAGAATTGTTCTCACACACACACACTCAAATTATATATATATATTAATTATATATTATTTATTATTACATGGTATTTATATAGCACATTTCTCATATTGATAATATATAACTCAATGCGCAGAATGTAGCCGCGAACTGAACCCAACAAGCACGCTCACGTGAATCACGTGCATTCACTCACACACTGTACGTAAACACAGAACATTCATATGGTGCTAAGGGCAAGCTCAAGTGAGCTAATGAAGTTGTTTTTGGAAATTCAAATCGTTTGTATTTGAAAGTTGATTAAGTTGGCTGAAACTGATACCAAAGTGGAGGGGGAGGAAAAGCCGGAGTACCCGGAGAAAGAACCCTCGACGGTCCGCCCGAATTAACGGTGACACTTACTAGAGGAGAAAAGTCTGACGCCAGAACTCAGAATCGAACCTCGCATCTTTAACATTGGTGGCAGACGCCTTAACCACTGCGCCACAGACCACCCCATATATATAATGCATAATGTCCGAAGCTCGAACAGCCTTTTTCAGACATATTTATATATATATATACACACACACACACACACACGCACACTTTTTTTTTTTACTTTTGAAGCGTATTTTACAAGCAAAATTGGCCAATATTTGTTTTTGTGCAAAGAGAATTGAAAAGACAGAGCTAACGCAGCTGATAAAGCAGGTCTAGCGTGAGTGTTCAGCGTATCAGCGTATCGCCTAACTAGGGGGCTATCTATCAACAACTTCACCAAATAAGATAGTACACACACGTTCACTCACAATTTTACACACCAATGCCCATCATAGACTTGATACGGGTGTGGCGGTGTGCGTGTCCGAACACTACAGAGGTACTGATTCTCGCGAGCCACTGCAACTGCAGGGGCTCATGAGAATCAGCGTCTCTGGCTGACGGAAAGCTCTACCCTTTGACTTCAAGAACTGAGTGACTTCCGCTCTACGGAATGTTGGTCATTTAGTTCTGGGAGCCAAAGGGTTAACTCACTCCAGACGTGCCGCCTCCGGATACGCGGCATAAGCCGCGTATCCGGATGCGGCACGTCTCGAACGAGTTAAAGAGATTATAAGGTACTCAGATGCACTACGTGTGTGGTCACCAAAGATGTGCACTATCTACATCAACTCTTTTTCAATCCCCGCAGGCGCTGTCTTGTCACACTAATTCATCCATTCATCTGCATTCAAGGGGCATAGATTTTCATGTACCCTTGCTGGCGCTATTTCGTCACAGTAACTCATCTAGTCCCTTCCGTATCTCCAAGAGGCACAGATGCTCATGGACCACTGCAGACTGCAGGGGCTCCTGACTCTTCTTTGAATAGGTCAACCTATTTTCCATCACAGATTGTGAAGGAATCATTACAGGAAATATCAGCAACAATACTACTGGTCCGAAAATGCATTGATTCATACGACCCCCTGCGAGGGCGCATGACAATCTATGCCTGTTGCTGGAAGAGAGATGGCCCCATTTTTTTTTTTTTTTTTTACACAGACGAAGTGAGACTGGACAGCCGGTTCTATAAGGTGGCGAATTCTAGCTCATCCCCTTGTCCGCCAGGACACAACGAGCAGATCCTGAAATGCAGGAGGCATAGATCCACATGAGCCCCCCGCAGTTGCGAGGGCTCATGTGGATCTACACCTCTTGCTGACCCCACTGTATATCTATGTTCCTTGGACGAATAAAGCTCTTTGACGCCGAGTTGACTAACAAGGATTTCAGAAACACAATCTGCGTCCAGTGGCAGAGAAGGGGTTAAGAGTATTTCTTGCCAACAAGATACTTAAGACTCATCAAGATGAAACACCTGACAGCCTGAGCCCGGGGAAAAAGACGTGCGGCACATCTGGTAATCCCTAAGGTCTTAACAGTTTTTGATACGCTGGTCAACAAACTCTATGTCAGTGGATGAAGCAGAGGGGACAAAAACGGTCAGGCACAGGTGTTCCAGAGCAGCCTTTCTCCAGTTGAAAAAAGTGTGGAGTTCCAGAGAGCTGTCACAACACACCAAAGTCCGGATTTTCAACTCCAACGTAAAAGCAGTTCTCCTATATGGAGCAGAGACTTGGAGATTGACAAAACCCACAGTCAACAGAGTACAGATCTTCATAAACAGTTGCCTTAGAAAAGAAGTACCCAACGGAGAAAGAAACACGCTTAGAAAAAACGGTACAACACAATTTATTAATATTTCGGGTAAATACCCTTTGTCAAAATAGACAAACAAACAGAGACATTATTTGCTACTTATCTTCAGATGCAGAAGGAATGTGGCAACTCTGGCTGACAAAGGGTATTTACCCGAAATATTAATAAATTGTGTTGTACCGTTTTTTCTAAGCGTGTTTCTTTCTCCGTTGGGTACTTCTTTGCATTTCACACGCTTGGCAGTCACCTTTTTGGTCTGAGTTGCCTTAGAAGAATTTTTGAAAATCCACTGGCCAGAGAAGATCAGCAACGTCAGACTCTGGGAGAGAACAGAGCAGATAACAGCAGAGAAAGAAATTGGGCGAAGAAGATGGGGATGGATTGGTCACAGTCTGAGAAAGCCAGCTTCCAGTATCACTAGGCAGGCATTGTCATGGAATCCCCAGGGAAAGAGGAAAAGAGGTAGGCCGAGAAACTCCTGGCGTCGAGACCTCCAAGCAGACATCAAGAGACTGGGAACCATCTGGAGTAAAATAGAAGGAGAAGCACAGGACAGGAGTCGCTGGAGGTCTCTCGTCAACGGCCTATACCCGGGTAGGGGTGACAGGCATAAGTAAATAAGTACAGGTGTTCCCTACAGGTGTAACAGTACCAGATTTATTTACGACGTGTAAACAACCATTTACTGCACTGCAAGACAGAAACTTTGGGGGAGATGCATAAATCAAGGAAAGTGAAATGGCGATTAGCATTTTCGGTTTGAAGGGAAAAAATACAAATGATTGACGTAATGTCCTGAATCCAAACACACTGCATCCTGCATCTAGTTACCTCTGACGATGAGAGACATGTTTAACCATAATACATTCTGAGGCTGATTTTAAACAGAAATTACTTATTGTTCTATGCGATTAGGAGACAGATCAACATCTAGTTCAAGGGTGGCACCACCCTTGAACTATCAGTATCATAGTCAAATTTATTTCAAGCAATGGGTTATCAGGACTATAAAAAAAGGGTTAACTCCTTTGTGCATGCTGCCACATGTGCTGTCTACTCCATGCCCAAGTGCATGCTGCCACATGTGCTGTCTACTCCATGCCCAAGTGCATGCTGCCACATGTGCTGTCTACTCCATGCCCAAGTGCATGCTGCCACATGTGCTGTCTACTCCATGCCCAAAGGGGGTTAATCCCATCTTTGAAAACAATCTGTACTGCCAGAGCCTATCTCTTCCCACCCCATTCTTTACCTTTTTTTCCTAAAACAACAAAAACATGTCTAGTTTATCATAAATGATCTGTACTCTTGGAAAGACCGACTGTTGTATGACCCAAGGGCACTGTATTGACGAACACACACAATCTGCGTACAAACATCCGTAAGTTCACCGACCTATCCTTACAACGGCAAATGTAAATGATTTGAAGAACTATGTCACCCTTAATCGCATTAAAAACACAGTCCTTGTAACGCGCCAGTGGGTAGGCAAGTCACCCTCGCGACTCTACCACTACACATCTGCAAGCGATGCCTAGCAACCACCCCCCCCCCCCCCCCCCCCTGCACTAATATCCCCTCCTTCCGACTTGGTCACTTTTCAGTAGATGTAAATGCTGCCGATCTAGCCGAGAGGTCAGTCAACAAGTCACGCACCCCCCCCCCCCCCCCCTACTGTACTACCCTACACATCTGCAAGCTAAATCTATCTTCCATCAAAACCAAAACCTCCCGTGCAGATGACTTTTTCAAAGGCATACTTTAGTTGCCCTTAACAGGATGAATAAAGTTTATTGAATTCAACTGAAATGCGATTGATCACTGCGAGCAAGAGGCGTTGATTTTCATGAGCCCCTGCGACTGCACACATCTTGCTGACGGTTGATAGTCTCTTCCATCACCCCTCCCCTCCCCCACCCCCCTTCCACTCCCCCCCCCCCACACCCCCTCTGGACTGGCCTTTACCATGACCTCCGAAGGTGAAGTGGGAAGTTGTGGTACAGGCTTCCTACCACAAAGCCTCTCCTTAACTCATTCTACCCCAACACCGAATCCCCAAATTTTGCCGTTGTTGTCAGAAGACTGCATTGCAGTGCAGGACACAGATCGACTTTGATAGTTGAAGAGTGAGGCCAGAATAGCTTGGCGCCCACAGGCACCAAGCTATTCTGGCATCACCCTTCAACTATCATGGTCGATCCTTATTTTGTTGTGGTATGTCTGGGGTAGAATGAGTTAACTACTCCTTACCACTCGCCTTGCCAAATTATCAAGAAGAGGGGTGAAGTTCGCTAGATTATGGTGTAAATCTATCCAACACTTATCAACGCACTGTGGTATGCTGCTGAAACAGAGCTCACTGTGATGACAAGAATCTGTACAGGACAGGTAATACTGCCCATGAAAAAAAAAAAAATGTTAAAGAGTAACTATCAGTGCAAGTGGTAAATGAATTACTACCATAGCAACTACAACTTATTGCCTGTGTATCAGTACTCTTGGGAAAACTTGCGCTAGATTTATGTTCTAATAAAGGTTCCTTGGCTAGGCCATGCAGGAACACAAAAGTGAAGTATACCCGCGTATGCAAAATGAAGCTGAGCAACCCGCTACCCCCACCCCCTACAGGTACACACCAAAGCAAAACAAAAAAGGCAAAGCCCTTATGGATCACGTGTATAACCACACATAAAGGGATGGCTTCTGCACCAACAAAATCCATGTTTTCTCAAAATTTAATCAGTTTTCACATATCTGTAAACCCCCTGTGACCCTTGACCTTTGTGATGAGTCGACTAAATTAGTATGCATAGGAAGGTATTATCAGCTACCTTTGTGCCAAATTCGACTGAAAAGTTTGCAAAAATGTTGATAATAACTACATTTCTATTTTAAAAAAAATTGGAATTTTATACACATTTAGCACCCTTGACCTTTTCCGAGGGGCGTTAAACCCAAATAACTAACTTTTCCAAGGGGTCATCCAAATTAGTATGCATAGATAGGTCTTACCATCGGGTATCTCTATACCAAGTTTGGGTTAGAAGTTGAGAACAGTAATTAAAAACAAGAGTGGCAAAGCCATTAAGACTCACATGTGCCCCCCCCCCCCCTCCCCCACCCACCCACAATACTAGATCATGTCCCAGACTGCTTGTGTGGATTGTAAGATTTCCAAGTATCTGTCATAGATCTTCACAACATGACAAATCTTGACATGACCATAATAACAAACATGACAGAAGAAGTGAAAAGCTGTCTGACCTATGAGAGAGGTCACTCAGACTGTTATGTTTAAAAAGGTCTCACTACAAACTATCCTTCTGCACCAGCAAAATTTAAGCATTTTTCACACATCTTTCAACCCGCCATGGCCCTTGACCTCTGCGATGAGTTGACTAAATTAGTATTAGTATACATAGGAAGGTCTTATCATCAGCTACCTTTATTCCAAATTTAATTGAAAAGTTTGAATAAATGTTGATAATACATACAATTCTAATTTCTATCATAAATTGGCATTTTACACACATCTGCCAAACACTTGTGACCCTTGACCTTTCCGAGGGGTCATCCAAATTATTATGCATAGATGGGTCTTACCATCAGGTATCTCTGTACCAAGTTTGGGTTTGAAGTTGTGAATAGTATTTGAGAAAAAAAACATCTCTTGTCCAAATATGGCTATTTTGGACCTATTTTCTGATCTTTTGTGACCCTGGACCTTTCTGAATGGCCAACAAAATTAATATGCATAGAAAGGTCTTACCACCAGGTATCTTTGTACCAAGTTTGGGTTTGAAATTGTGAATAGTATTTGAGAAAAAATAAATGTCAAAATATTGCTATTTTTTACCTATTTCCTAATCACCTGTGACCTTGACCTTTAGAGAGGTCACTCAAATTGGCATGTTTAGAAAGGTCTTGCCACAAAGTATCCTTGGGCCAAGTTTGATTGATTGTACATTGCATAACGTCCCGACAGCAACAAGACTTTCTCAGGACGTGCCTGCACTGCTTGTGAAAAAAGAACTAAACAGAACATTTAATGTATGTCGCCAGCCGGTCCAATACGTTAAATAAACCTACAACATGGGGCCTAAATAAAGCTAAGACCATTTAGCAACACACATCCAATATCAAGAGCTACAGGCAGTGCAGACAGTAGGGAGAGTTTTTAAAAGGCAAATACAGTTGAATGGACCAATGGCAGACAGAAACACATGCCCCAGAATAGAGGGAAAACCCCACCCTGTGGGGCTGACAAGGGTGACTCTGGGAACTAAAAAGTAGTTAACCCCACCCGAGCCCCCCAGCGCAGACCCAGGTGTGGAAGCCAAGTTAGAGGACTGCGACTTGAATAGTCTCTAAGAAAACGCCAACATTAAAGTTTACCACGGACGACGGCGGGTGGTCGGCCACTGGCCCAGAACATAGACTCACTTTTGCTTCACACGTGAGCCAAAAAGCATTTTTTGTCAAAATATGGCTATTTTGGACCTATTTCCTGAGCTCTTGTGACCCTTGACCTTTCTGAGGGATCACCCAAATTAGTATTCATAGAAATGTCTTACCATCAGGTATCTTTGTACCAAGTTTGGGTTTGAAGTTGTGAATAGTATTTGAGAAAAACATCTTTTGTCAAAATATGGCTATTTTGGACCTATTTCCTGAGCTCTTGTGACCCTTGACCTTTCCGAGGTATCAACCAAATTAGTATGCATACAAAGATATCAGGTACCATCAGGTATCTTTGTACCAAGTTTGGGTTTGAAGTTGTAAATAGTATTTGAGAAGAAAATAAATTATGTTAAAATATAGCTGTTTTTGATATATTGCCTGATCCCCTGTGACCTTGACCTTTGTGAGAAGTCACTCAAATTGGTATGTTTATAAAGGTCTTGCCACAAAGTATCCTTGGGCCAAGTTTGAAGACTGTAGCTTGAATAGTGTCCAAGAAAATGCCAACGTTAAAGTTTACCACAGACGGCCGACCACTGGCCCAGAACATACTCACTTTTGCTTCACACTGAGCCAAAATAAGACAAACAATCAAAACAACAACAAAAGCCACAAACAATCATTAGTGAAGAAGGGCTATGTGACCCCCCCAAAAAAATAAAAAAATAAAATAAATAAATAAAAAATAAAAAAAATTACCACACACAGACAGTGAATTTGTCCCCTTCCGCTCCACTAAGTCCACTACCCTCTGTCCCTTCACAACCATCACGGAAATCCCTGGCCATAAACGTCCGGGTGAGGGGTTAAAAAACAAGACTAACTCCCTACCCCATCTACAAGAGGCACGGATTCTCATGAGCCCCTGCGGACGCAGTGGCTCATGAGAATTCGTGCCTCTTGCTCAGTTGTCACCATTTACATCTCTAAGCCTTAAGAAGGGAAGTCGTCCAGGGTTTGTTCTAAGACAGGACCACCAGCTTTCTGATGTGCTTTCACGAGCAGTACGTTGCGGTGGCCATATAATACGTACCATATATTTGTCACCGCGAGACAAGTGATGCACAAAGTGACATGTTTTGTTTGGCTCAGGCTTACCTCGTCGCAGTGGACACGTCCGACGGACTGACACCCAGTTGCTAGTTTTCTCACACTGGTTGTCTCCCTCGATTCGCTACCGCTGATAGCGGAAGCGAATTGAGGGCGACAACCAGTGTGTAGATTTCCCTGTAAGGTCCCTAGGGCACAGGGTATGTAGACAGGACTATGGTGTTGAAGTCGGGACTATGTCTCCAAAAGACCCACTAGGCTGTAATTTATGCTTGTATCTGACAATATAAGTCGATGTTGTTCATTTCAAACATCTGCTAGCTGCAAATAGGGCTCGGGAAGTTCCCCACATTGCCTAGCAGCGTCGGTGGGTCAGCCGCCATCTTAAGAGGATAGAACAGCCTTCAGATAGTAGTGAAGTAGTGTTTCAACACGTTTTTCTTCATGTTTCTTCCTCTTTGGAAACAAACAAAAAAAGATTCTGGTTAGCGGTTTCCTACGTTGATGGCAAGACTTGCTGTTATTGCCTATAGCATGTCAGGACTTTCTGGACATTGTCCTGACAGTGATTTCCCTATGAGCTCGTTAGTCGCTATCCTCTCAAGATGGCCGCCACGACTAGCGTCATGACGTCGGCTTCCCGAGCCCTATAGTTGGCACACCTGCAGCTCTTTGCAGAATTTCGAAAGATGGCAGGAAATTGTCATAATTTAAAGAAAACTCGGTGACCTTTTGGTGTGCAAAATTTGATCGATAATGTGTCCGATTCGTTGGGACAGATTCTGCTGCAAAACAGCGTCCACACTACACTAAATGCACTTGTCAACATTCTTGCGGGTTGTGCAAGTGTCTTTAAATTAGGGAAATTTAGTCTCTTTCGTGCTGAAAAGGGTGCCTGATTTTGGGACTACGATGTGGAAGAATTGTCGCGGTTGCAGCCGAAATAGCCTACGGTGTGAAGAATGTCATTTGTGGGACTACACTGTGCAAAAATCACTGCCCCCCCAGCCTAAGTTGAATTGTTACACTTATTCATTATGTCGCTGTCTGATTTTAATCAATAAACTAGTTGAAATTCCATTAAAAGGTCAAATAAAGATACATGCCAAAAAAGAAGTATGATTGAGGCAGAGGAGAAGTGTCTGTTATGACAGAATGCGTTTTGCTTTGCTAAAATACCCTGGCTGGAATGATGACTATTTTATATGAGGCTGATCAACATGAACATTTGTGGGAACAACGAACACAACACATGTTAAACCCAAATCATGTCAGCTGCATGCAATGGCTTATGTTACTTATGGATGTTCATTGACTAACCCCTAGTAACTAACACCTATTTAGGTCCCCCTTGAACTATATGACTGTTTTTCAAATTTACACGAAATTTCAGACGACAGAAAGTCAGTCTGAAAACCACTTTATTTAAAATTTGTTGGAAAACATTTTTATATGAATCCACATACCTATTGACATACCTATTTATTGATCTCTTTTACCTTGACCTTTCCAATGGGTCATCCAAACTAGTATGCATAGGTATACTATGCATAGTATACCATCAGGTATTACTAAGTTTGAGCTTTGGGTTGTGAATAGTATTTGAGGGAAAAAAGGTCTCTTGTCAAAATATTGCTAGTTTTGACGTATTTCCTGAGCCCCTGTGACCCTGACCTTTGATTTGATTGATTGTACATTGCTTAACGTCCCGACACCAACAAGACTTTCTCAGGATGTGCCTGCACTGCTTGTGAAAAAAACCTAAACAGAACATTGAATGTATGTCGCCAGCCGGTCCAATACGTTAAATAAACCTAAGACATGGGGCCTAAATAAAGCTAAGACCATTTAGCAAGACACATCCAATATCAAGAGCTACAGGCAGCGCAGACAGTAAGGAGAGTTTTAAAAAGGCAAATACAGGTGAATGGACCAAGGGTAGACAGAAACACGTGCCCCAGAACAGAGAGGAAAACCCACCCTGTGGGGCTGACCAGGGTGACCCTGGGAACTAAAAAGTAGTTAACCCCACCCAAGTCCCCCAGGGCAGACCCGGGTGGGGGGCCTGACCTTTGAGAGAGGTCACTAAAATTGGTAGTTTAGAAAGGTCTGGCCTGGGCCAAGTTTCAAGTCTGTGTCTTGAATGAAAAATACCATTGTTAAAGTTTACGATGGACAGACAACCACTGGCCCATTTCATTGACTTACTTTTGCTATCACACATGAGCCAAAGTGCATGGTGGACCACTTCAATCCGGGCAGAATATTCCCACAAAAAGAAGATGAAGAAGAGGAAAAAATAGTTGGATTTACAAATCTTGCTTGTTTTTTTTTAGCCGCAAGTAACTATGGTAATACGACTAACAGCTGATGTTAGTCATGTGACCAAAGACACGAAGAGCTGCGGGTATGCTCATTCTGTCTTTTCTAATGGTCACGATGCGAGCTTCACCTAAAGATGTAAATAAAGCTGAACAGCTTGAAAGCTGTGAAACAACAAGATATTCTGTATCTTTATTGTGATGTATTGAACCAGATGTAAATCGCAACACGACTGACAAGATGACTGTCAGTCGTGTTACGAGACTGACCGTTGTGTTATGAGACTGTCAGTCGTGTTACGGACAAATCTTACTTGTTTATTCAGATGCAAATACATAGTTTGAGGCTTTGAATCATCTTACTTCAGTTCACCATTTAAAAAATGCTGCAGAACAGCTGGTCCCATCTTTATGTTTTTACCGACTTTGTTGTTTTGCAAAAATATAATTTATTTTACATAATACACATTATTCACCTAAATATCATATTTTCTTTACTTCAAATGTTAATTTTTGTTTTGGCAATTGGAAATGTCATACCTACTAGTTGCACTGCAAGTACTTCAAACAAGATATGTTTCCCGTTTCTGTCGTGTGCACAGTGTAGTCCCAAATCCTTCCCTTCACATCGTAGGCCATTTCTGAACCGAGATCGTCTTTTGCACAGGGTAGTCCCAACGTCAAATAAACTTTTTCAGTTCGAAGGACACTAAAATTCCCTAACCTAACTACTTATTGTCATTTGTACAACCCACAAGAATGTTGACACCTGTATTTAGTGTAGTGTAGACGCAGCTAAAAAGCAGAATCTGGCCTGACGAATCCGACACGATCGATCAAATTTTGCACACTTAAATCTCGCAGATTTCGGCAAATTATGACAGTTTGCGGCCACATTTTTTACCTCTGCAACTAGCTACAGGTGTGCCAATCTATTTGCAGCTAGAGGATGCGTAACATGAACAATACTGACTTACATTTTGTCTGATACAAGCATAAATTGCAGCCTAGTGGGTCGTACGGGATGTAGTCCTTACTTCCGCTACCTGCACAGGCGTAGTCCCGTCTACATACCTTGGGGCAGATGTCAGACTCTTGAGGGCCCACGCTCGGTTAACTAGGACGCATATAAAGGCTTTATTTATGTATTGGTCACATTACTGGTTGTTTACCGTGACAAAACGGGAAATGTGATTTAGTCAGCACACCGTTTTGTCATCACAGATATTTAGTTTGCTTGTCGATGTGAGCACAATTCTTGTCGATGTGAGCACAATTTGAAATACATCATGTCCATCTCAATGCCAACCCCCCCCCCCCCCCCCCCCCCCACGTTTTCTATCATTCTTTCAGCAATTGGATGCGTGCAAGATTTGATCTTCATGTGTAAGCTCTCGATCTCCACTGAGTGCGTATAGACTCAACCCACACACACAAAGACTCAACCCATACACAAACACGGTGCACAAACAAACTCTTCTATCATCGTGTGCAAACTGTAACCGTGTACACTGTATTTTAGTTCTTGAGTTTTCATTGTCGTTACCACAAGCAATGTATTATTTGTGACTGGAAAACGCCTGCACTGGTAAGGGGACAGCCTGCACAGCTCAGGAATGGAGACACGTGTTTCTCATTATAAGCAGTAAATGGAAAATATTCCATGTAAACCCACGCGCCTCGAGGGTCATCGACAAGCAACAATTAAAAAAAGGAGTACTCTTGAAAGACCATCCTCAACAAAAAAACAGATAATCTCCTCAAAATCCGGGCTTTTTCATGTAAATTTGGCAAACCAAAGATATAGATCTTCACGAGCCCCGTAAACGTGAGGGCTCATAATGCCTCTTGCAAATGGACGGAGGAGACACTACATGCAGAAGACAAGCTCGCATGTTGATCAGACCTTGACTTGGGGCGAATGACTCAACTCTTTCTTCTGTTCTTGTGGTTGAATCGCCCATTAGCGAAACCTCGTTTTCTGAGGCATTTCACAGATCCTCATGGGCCCATAAAAGCTGAAGGGCCTACAATAACCCTTGCCTCTTCATGACAAGGGCCAGGCTCTTTTAATTCAACCCTTGACGAAGAAGGCTATACAAATACCTCCACAGATCTTAATCAACCCTCAAGTGGCCACAGGGATTCACGAGAATCTTCTCCGCACCTTTCTAGCAAGGACCTAGTGCTTTTAGTTCTACTTTTCAGCGAAAGAGGTAAACTGAACTTCAAATCTACATAGTCGTGGTTCAGGACGGGGCAGGTTGGACCGATATTGAATGAGCAAACAAGACGTGCCATGGGCGATCCGCCGCTGAGAGTCTCCCGGACAACCCCTCTCTGACATTTTCTAATTGCCTTTACCACTCACAGGCTTACACCCTCCTGATGATTTCCACTCCATGAGGTGAAAACGCGCAAAGAGGCAGGCATTTAGCATATATATATATATATATATATATATATATATATATATATATATATATATATATATATATATATATATATATATATATATATATATATATATATATATATATATATACACACACACACACACAAGGGGCATAGATTCCCATGCGCCCCTGCAACTGCAGGGGTTCATGATAATATATGTCTCTTGAAGATGGGAAGGTCTGGCTGGAACAGTTCTACCTGGTCCAATGAGCAAGGACTGTCGCGGCCGGAAGTATCCGCGCAAGAGGTGACAGCAACCTTTTCCAGTCGCAACTGAACATTACACAGATCCTCATGGAACTTGCAAGCTAAAGATCGTGAGACGCCGTTCCTATTGCTGGCAACGATCAGTTTACTGTCCATGTCTTCTCCTCTGATGAAGAATGGCACCTGGATTCATTCTGTCACTTGACCAAAAGGGTAGACACTCAATGCAGTTGGAGGAGACTGACCGGAGAAAGAGCCCCAGTGGCAGAACGTCTTCGGGCCCACGACGGCCGCAGTGGGCCTGCGCACAATCGTACGCGGGCCGACTGCGGCCGCCTTGGGCCCGAGGACCTATGCTTACTGAAAGAGGAGGGGGGGGGGGGGGCCTGGAAAGCAGGTGACATGCACCTGGAAGGTGTGCGGGGGCGTGTTTACGAGGGCAGTGAGATTGGGACATAACATTTTGTACAAGTTTTGCGCGCTTGCCACATACTTTCTCTCTCTCTCTCTGGAAACTGGAGAAAACGTGACAACTGTGTTGCTCTTTTTTGTTTTGTATGGGGTGGGTGGATGGCTCTGCGCTTCACAAACTGCTAAAGATGTAAAGGGAGGGCTGTCAAATTAAATTTCTGAAGTGGCTGATGAGGAGGGAGGGGATGAAGCCATGTAAACCCAATACTCATCGGAAAAGTGGGTGCATACACACTGTAAAAGTGTCATTGTTATCTATTGCATCAGAAATGGAAACTATTACAGAGGGATGGAGACTATTACCCAAGAAATGGAAACTGTTACCACATGAATGGAAACTTCTAATGAAACTGTTGCCTTATGAATGAAAACAGCTACCAAAAAAAAAACCAACCTGGAAACTGCTACGCATGGAATGAAATGTTATATATGAAATGGAAACTGCTACCCAAGGAATGGAAACTGTACCCTGCTACTGACATTCCATTCATGTAGCTCTGCAAAATAATGCCAAACGAGCTGCAAGACCTAAACATGATCTGATTACAGCTTCAAAATAAACCCATGCAAGATGTGCAGTCTTTGAAAAACGCATAACTGGCCACTTGAAGGGCTCCATTGTGTCTCATGTTCAAGTGGGTGCGGGTAGACGGTAGACGCCAGACGATGCACGGTCTCGGGGCCATAAATTATATATATGATAATTCGAACCATCTGGCCTTACAAAAACACGTTTATCCTTTTCTGCCCCAGTTTCAACACCAACACTTCCGCAGTGAACCACATCCACTCCCATCTGCAAGAGGCACCGATCCTCATGAGCCCCTTACTTGACGGGTCTCATGAGAATCGGTGCTTCAAGTAAGGGGCTCATGAGGATCGGTGACTCTTGCAGTACACATTTCTTGCGAGTCCCTTCAATTTTTTTGTGGGGGGGAGGGGGGGGGGGGCTCACGAGGCTCTATGTTTCTTGCTGGCCTCCTTTTCATTTAATCTACACCTCTGGCTGGCCTTTTAGTCATCTGGGGTCTTCAGATCGAGGGGGGTCAGCGGGTGCTCAAACGAGGAGGGAGCAAGTCAATAAGTTGAGGCACCTGCCCCCAGATCAAAACGGGGTTGATTGCCACAGTCTGTCGCCCTAGTGCTCGCCTCGTCGCTAATGCTATTTGGAAGGCCCACATTCATTGAATAAAAGTACATCATCAGGGGAATGAGTTGGGAGTGGGGGTGGGGGGGTGGGGGGGGGGGGTGGTGGTGGGAAGATGAAGTTTGGGTTTGGGAACAGGGTGATGAGGGGTATGTGCATGCGTGTGGCCAAATCCAGATTTATAGAAGAAGCAAAAAACACGACCCAGAATTATAATAAAACATCAACAGAGCCCCATTATACAATTCATATCCCTGATCACATAGGTGACAGCAAATAGCGGAATAGGAAATAACTAACAATAACACTGATAACAATACATCTTCAGCACCTGTCCACATAGTACTTCCTACTACTGCCTTCAAGGTTCTGTGTGTGTGTGTGTGTGTGTGTGTGTGTGTGTGTGTGTGTGTGTGTGTGCACGCGCTCATCTGCCTGTGCGGTTGCTCCTAATTACCCCATTATTGTGTGATTATTGGCACTAACTTAGCCAGGTTTGTGCCATGTGTGGGACACATGCGCCTCCGTCCCAATATGAACGAGATTGATCCGACAACACCTGTTGCTAAATGTGACCCTCTCTCACGAAACCAGTCTTAACTCGCAGGGAGCCGATCAGCACTACACGCAATAAAATATGTGGTGGGGGTCAATCTGGGCCATTTTCACTTTTTTGCAGAAATGTATTCTGCATGCACCAAAGTATCGTATGGCTAAAATCTTTATCATGAAAAATGCCATTAAATAGGTTAAAAATGATTTTAAAAGTCTGCCCTTGGCCCCAATTATGCTGCACACAGAACTTCACAGGCTGTTTTCTCAAAATGGCCGCCGGAGGCTTTAACAACTTTAAACACTAACAACTTCTACAATTTTGCACTACAGCATACAGTCATATATCAAAGTAGTCAGCAAACATTGTAGTTTTCAGAAATGTATATTTGTCAAAACATCCAAAATGCGAGTTAAGACTGATTTTGTGAGAGAGGGTCACAAATAGGGAGCAAAATGGGGCAGATCTGAGCCAGCCACAGGCACAGATTTTGACGAGTCCCTGAGGCAGCAGGGACCCGTGAGAATCTATGCCTCTTTCAACACCTGCTGCAACACGGCCTTCTGACACTGTTTACCTTCTGTCTATGCCCAACTGGTGTTTGTGTCGCCACGGTCGTACACAGCAAATGATATGTCCTAGTATGAGCTTTAAAAACCTCAATGACTTCCTCCAACTTCCAGCTGAAATGTAAGTTAACCCCTTCACTGCCAGGGGACGCAGATTGTGTTTTTGAAATCCTAGCAGATTGAGTTTTCAAAATAATTGTAAATTCAACGTCAAAGATCCCCAACAGTCAAAAGAAATATGGACACAAAGAGGTTTCAGCAAGAGGTATAGATCCTCATGAGCCCCCGCAGTTGCGGGGGCTCATGAGGATCTATACCTCTTGCAGTTAGGTAGTGTCTATTTTTCTCAGCAGTAAAGAGGGTTAAAGTGGCCGATCAAGAAGCACCGATTCTCACAAGGAACTTTGTGGCGGGGGGCTGGTGGCAATCAAAATGACTTGCAGAATAGAGGAAACAAAGTCCTGTATCTATTTCAGTGTTGATTTTTTCTCAAATATAAGGGGTCAGACCGAGCGCGGCAGATTACGTTTACAATTGCCAGAGGGTCAGCAGGATTTTCCAGGGGGTCTCAGAAATGTTGAAGTCTTAGATGATCACATACTTTGTAACACACAAACACAAACAGAATGGATAAGTCAACATAAACTTTTTTACACAAGTTTTCTGCGAATGTGGTACTGTTGCTGCCTTGGCGTTAGGCGCTCTCACAAAAACTTTGTTCCACTCGGCATGCACAGCTGTGAAACGTGTTCACGATGTCACACTGGTGCATTTTTCATTGCATAAAGATAAAGCTTAGTGCTTCAGAGTAAAAAAAAATTTACGTCAGTCTGACGCAGAGCTCAGAACACTAGCGCGTTGGAGGTGGCTTTAGAGGGTCAGATACGCACATTTCTGCGTAATAATCATCACTGTATTTACAATAACATCCCTACAGAAAGGTGGTACATGCACACATTTTTAGTAGCCCCTTAAGTTTCAAGGGGCTATTAAAAATATATGACGCTTGTAGACGGAAGGAGCTGCCTGAGGGACCGAGGAGGTCATTTACGGGAGGTCCTCATGAACTGAAAGCCATGATTTATCACAAACTACCTCGACCAATATTGCACACATATCCACTATTTTATGCCCTGGTGCACATGCATGGCATCACTGAGAATTTTACATGTGTGTGTGTGTGTGTGTGTGTGCACGTGAACACGCCTCAAAACAAGTGGCTTACCTTTTCTCCCCATGAAATTCACATTTCACTTTCAGTTCATTGCGCCTCTGCAAAATAAAATAAACTCAAGTAAATTCACACATAAACTTAAAACACTGATTAAAACAAAAAGATACCTTTGACAAGATGGTAAATTTGAATTTGGCAGTGTGCAGATTTGTAGCTTTTAGCCTCAGAATGATGTGGGTTAATGTTAACATCAGTGTAATATCAAAGTTAACTTTTTGTTTTTAATCAGTGTTTTTAAGTTTATGCGTGAATGTAGACAGTGGCAGCCATTTGTAAAATTGTATAATGATAACATCAAAGTAAATATAATGGCTTCAGTTCAAGGGTGGTGCCAGAAAACCTTGGCGCCTAGAGGAGCCAAGCTATTTTGGCACCACCCTTGAATTATTTTAGTCAAACCTATTTCACACACTGGTGTATTCCGAATTGTAAGGATTCAATAACATTTAAGGAATGGATGTCATTGGTAACGTGCAACTGTGCGATACATGCTGATCACCACCAAAATACATGTAACACCTTCTCCATTCATATCTTACACTGCTGGGGCGCAGACAAACAGCCCAGCCCTCCAAGAAAGCGGATAAAAAATGGTTCCAGCAAGAGACATATCTTCATGAGACCCTGCAACTGCGCCGGGGGTTCACGAGGATCGATGTCTCTTGCAGTTGGATCATGTTAAGTTTTTCTCAGCAGTCACTGAGTTAATTCTCTGTTGCATGTGCAGCTTTTCAATAGGGGTCATATGGGTGCAGCATCATAGGCCACATTTATTTCAGCGATAACAAAATGAATTTTTAAGCTGAGCTCAAAACATAACTTCACGCTGACAGCACATTCAGGGCTCTATTCAATCTACTTATTGCACCGCAATCATTCATGATAGCTACAATAGTTACGACACTGGTCAGTGCACAGTATACACAGCTCAGATTAAAAATGACAAGACCCCATTCTGTAATCTTCATGAATTTTGAATCCAAATTAACACTCTTGTGCATGCAGCCACCTCTACTATTCACAGTACTAATAGATGTATGCAAAACAGTTAAAATTAACTCTTTTAACCCTAAGACCACATTTCCCAAATTTTGGAGATGGCATGTCACCTAATGCCTTTGTACCAGTTGCAGGAGATTGATCAACCATTGTAATTCAAGGGTAGTGCCAGATTATGAATTAACTCCAAGTACATGACAAGCTAATCTGGCTCTACCCTTGAATTATCATGGTTGATTCATCTCCTGCTGTAGTGTGACAGGGCTAAATGGGTTCAGTGTAAAAACTGTGTGCATTAACCCTGCAGATAATGCTTGTTCATCTTCCAGTGCAAGATCTTGATCTGCTCATGGAGGACACTTGACAGGCTTTAAAATAAATAATAATAAATCAATCAGCGCATTAAATAGGCGCTTTATCCCAATTGAAAATCAGCTCTAAGTGCCGCCGCGAACTGAACCCAACAAGCACGCTCACATGAATCACGCGCATTCACTCACTCGCTGTACATAAACACAGAACATTCATGTGGTGCTAAGGGCAAGCTCAAGCAAGCTACTGGAGTTTTGGAAATTCAAATTGTTTATATTTGAAATTTGATTAAGTGGGCTGAAATTGATACCAAAGGCTTTAAAACTGACCTGCAGCTGGTGGTATGCAGCGCGGCGCACCTGGCGATCGCCCATCTTGAGGCCTCTCGCCAGGTTGTTTTGAATCGAGTCCATGACATCCTGCAGGCCATCTTGTTCGCCAGGCCCTGAAAATAATACAGGAAAAACACTGTTCACTCCTGAAGTGAATGCATCTAATCTGCAAAAGACACAGATCCTCATAAGCCCCCCCCCCCCCCCCCCCCCCCCCATGAGCTTCAAGGTGTTGGTACCATCAAAATCAAAATTCAAATGCTCAAAATATATGCTGAATTACATGTTCAATAGCTGTGACGGCACTATTAAAGCCGCCAAGTCCACACCAAATAGATCTTCAGAAATCAGAAGTAGGCCAAAACTGAAAGTATTCTGATGCAAACTGTGGATTACAGCCTGGACAAACATTCAATACTCCATGTTTGTAAAGGCTTTTTTTAATTCAATGCGTCAAAAAACATGCAGTTTCTGACCTACTTCTGATTGTACTTTATACATTAACACAAGTAACCATGTTATTGTTAGGCCTTACACTTCGCTGAACTTGCTATTGCCAAACCAGACACTAGATCAATATTCATAACCTACTGGGTACCTAATATACACTGTACTTATTAAGGTCAGTAAGTAAGTGACTTCAGTGTTTGTGGGTCACTGAGCCCTGATAACTTCTTTCCGACTGCTTCAGTGATCAACCAAAAGGGTCAGCCAAGCATGATGCGACTTAACTATTAGGGTATCTCTGTTGCCCACTGGTGAAAATTTAACGTCTGCTTAGTCACTAACGTATGGCATTGCACAAACCATCCTTACTGCTAAAACTACAAGACCCTGTTAAGCACAAGGCCATCTGGCCGAAGCCCAGTATCCTTGTGCTTACCGGGACAAAGCTTACCAAGCATTCTGGTATTACAGATCATAAAGGAGAGGGAGAAGGAGTGCTCAGGCATTTGAAGATGCCTTAACTTGCAAAAAAGTAAATTAACACTCTGCATAACCTTGTCTCCCCCAAAATTGTGATAAAACTGGCAAAATTGTTATTAATCCCTTTCATTCGGATGCACTATTGCTTGAAATAAATTTGACTATGATAGTTCAAGGGTGGTGCCAGATAGCTTGGCGCCAGAGGTGCCAAGCTATTCTGGCACCACCCTTGAACTAAAATGGTTGATGAACTTGATCTGTCTCCTATTCTGTAATGTAGCCTTCATAGGACAATAAGCATTTTTTTTTAAAAATCAGCCTAAAGATGTAATGGGTTAATGATGGAAAGCATAGTTCTTCACACACACACACTTTGTGACTGGTGAGGATAGAAATCAAGCCAAACTCACCAGTACACACAATAGAAGCTGATAACACAAGGGGCAACACTATAAGGACTCCACAGTGCTAATGCACTACTTGAGGTCCCTGTATTCAAGCAGTCTTGATAGGGGAGCATAGTAAATGACTCCACAAACCACGGCCTTCAACTCATCGCAGGGCACTGCTATTAACATAAGTGTTGTGGTGCTGACTTTAGACTAATTTGAACTGGATGGTTTAACCCCCCTTGTGTATGCAACCACCAGTACTTTAAACAGTGCTGGTAGATACATACAGAAGAGGTTAAATCTGGTTCTATCTTGCTATAAGTCAGCAATAATAAATAACTGATTCGGTCTACATCAAATTCCATCTCATTTATGTCCATCATCGTGCATACTTCCTTATAAGTCCTCAACTAAAACCCCAGAGATCCCCTTCCTCTGGGACAAAAAGGGACCCATCACTGCCAGCAACAGGTACTAGGCAGTTGCATGAGCGAGCTTAGTCCTGCACCAGCCACTAAGCAAGGTGCGCCCTATAGCGGTGCACCTTGCTTAGTGGCTGGTGCAGGACTAAGCTCGCTCATGCAACTGACCCCAGATTCTTGTACGAGTTTTGTGGCAGCAGGCTCGTGAGAATCTATGCCTCTTGCATATGCACATCAAAAGGTTTTACGTGTCTTAAAACCACACATTGGTGAGTACACAGACTATTATATTTCCAAAAGAAGTGAAATTTTCTTATTCTACATGGGTGACGTTGTGAAAATTTAAATGACTAAAATATGGTCCACTGAATATGTCCCATAATCTATGGACAGCAAGAGACATACTTTTTTTATGAGCCCCTGCATCGGGGTTCATGAAAATTTATGCCTCTTGCAGATGGAGCAAGATAGCTGAAGGGCTGCTCTGTCTAACAAAAAAAAAAAAAAGGCTGAAAGTCAGCTTTCTGTTACTGCAAAACACTGAATCAGCTTCCAAGACTGAAGACTGTCAACCATGTAATTATTATTTCAGAACTTACTGTCCATTCCGAGTGTGTTTTAGTATCGGCAAGAAATCTCTGAATCTGTGCTGAAGAGTCATGGACGCAGGCTTTGTGACAGTGACACTGACTGAACTGGATCGCGTAACTGATGCAACTCTGAAACACAAGCATATGAACCATCGTTGAGAGAGATAAAAATATATTAACTCATATACAACTGAAAGCTTTTTTCATACTCTTTATCCCTGATAGGCACACATCCTATGTAATTCTATAATGTACACGCATCAGTGGATGCCCCTTCATACCAAGAAAACTGAACACCACCCAACTGCAAGAGGTATAGATTTTCATGGGCCCCTGCAGTTGCAGGGTCTCGTGAGGAACTATGTCTCTTCCTAAAACTACTTTGTAGCATTGTTCCTAGTGATCTTTGATGTTCAGGATGATTTCATTGAGCAACACAATCTGCGTCCATCGGCAGTGAAGGGGTAAAGAGGAGGAAAAGGCTTGATTGATTGTACATTGCTTAAAGTCCCGACAACAACAAGACTTTCTCAGGACGTGCCTGCACTGCTTGTGAAAAAAAAAAAAATAAACAGAATACTGAATTATGTCGCCAACCGGTCTAAAAGTAATACGCTAAATAAACCTAAGACCATTTGATTTAGCAACACACATCCAATATCAAGAGCTACAGGCAGCGCAGACAGTAGGGAAAGTTTAAAAAAGGAAAATACAGGTGAATTGACCAATGGTAGACAGAAACACATGCCCTAGAATAGAGGGGAAATACCACCCTGTGGGGCTGACCAGGGTGACCCTGGGAACTAAAAGGTAGTTAATCCCACCCGAGTCCCCCAGGGCAGACCCGGGTAGGAGGAAAAGGGCCGTGGTGTGCAGGAGAGAGGAAATACACGAGTTAGTGAAATAAAATCTACTGGGACTGTGGATGTGAAGCACAACAGCAAATGGTTTCTTTCACGTTTGCAAGAAACCTACTCCATAGAGTTATAATTTATACCCCATCGCCATGCACCACATGAGACGGACAGAGATGACAGAGGGAGCTGGGGAGTGAGAGTAGGAGAACAAATTTTGAACAGGAAACCAAAAATTGCAGCAGCATTCTCAAAGGCAGAAAAAGCATTTGCAGATGTGACCAGAGGGCAGGAGGCACAGAAAAATGTCAGCACGTCAATCAACCAGCACAGACTATTACAGTGAATGTTATTTTCATCTCCTCTGTGTTTGTATGTGTGTGTGTGTGTGTGTGTGTGTGTGTGTGTGTGTGAGAGAGAGAGAGAGAGAGAGGTGACGTGTTCAGACACTCAAACTTCAGTTCATCACTCAGTCCAGGCTACTTGTGATCTGACAGCATGTAATTTGTGGACCCCTGCTGCACTTCATTAGTTTTTAAAAATATGTGCAAGAAAAACTGCATGTTTACTTGGCAGCACACCGTTTATAAAATCTTCTTTACACAAGAAAGACCACTCAAGCAAGTTTAACCCCTTCAATAAAATGTTAACACCACCCAACTGCAAGAGGTATACAGAGCTTTATGAGCCCCTGCAGTTGCGGGGGCTCATGAGGATCTTTACCTCTTGCTGAAAACCACTCTGTATCCATGTTCTCTCGAGAGCCGGGGATCTTTTACCCTGAAATGACTACTTAAAAAGCACAATCTGCAAATGGGTTAATCCATTTAACCCCAAGACTGCATTAGAGGTGTCACTTAGCAACTAATGACACCAAGCAAACCTGCCACTACCCTGGAATTATCATGGTCGATCTATCACCTGCTGTTGGGCGTCGAGTATAAATGGGTTAACGATGCTGAGCTGTAATTGTCAGTTATCAAGCACATTATGCAAACTGCACGAAACCTTGGCAGGCGAACTGCCGCATCTAAAGACTGGAGTTTGGACACTTTCCAGGTTAAAATAATCCCCGGAAGCAAACCCTTTTCGCTTTTATCAAAACCGTTTGTGCGGGCACGAAACATGTATACAAAGCCGTTAACTTGAAACACCAATTCACGACTCCCTGGTTTTGCATCCATGTAAATGCGGCCTGCCAGCAAGAGGTTTATGTTCTCACGAGTCCCTGCGGCTGCAGGGTCTCCTGAGAACTTATGTCTGTTGCAGCCGGATAGGGCTGACTGTGGTCTGTTCAACTCTGTTAAAAAGATGAGGGCGTGAAATCGGGAGGTGGCACGGTGGTGAGTTACCAAGTCAGTGACTCATACGCCATTTATATTGGAACTCACGACTACTGCCAAATATTGCATGATTGTCCTCACTGGGTCAAACACCGAGGGTAACACTACATGACTAACAGTTCCTGGATTCTGCGAACGTCGGGCTAAAACCCTTCACTTCCAGAGCCAGTGTCAGTGTGCAAAAACTCTGAAGTTTGTGGCCTACAGCAGCTCATTAGTAGCTCTTTGAACCAGTTCAAGCGTGGTGCTTATCCAGCTAAGCAGACGGCAAGCCGCAGGCACAGCTAACTTCATAGCTTTCAAAGTCAATCGATCCATCTTTCAAGTCTGGCCAGTGGCGATTGTGAATAAATGAGGTATTTCATTTTTCTTGTCAATGTGTTTTCCATTGGAATCAGGTCTACAAGAAAAGCATTCCGACACTGTGCTAGTTGGTTCAATGGCACAAGACCAAGACTCAAGCAGGATCTGAGAAAACAAACATCAAATGCTCAGACTTGACGTCCCTCAGGTCTCTGTGTTTCTTACCACTGAATAAGGCTTGAACTTAGGCTTGAACTTGAAAGAGGAGGCCCTGCCAAGTTCCCTATCTGTACCCAGACACATGCTAGCTCCCAGAAACTGTGTCACGCTGAGTGATACGGGGCTTCAGAGAGAGAAGCTAGCAAGCCTCCGTTCATCTATAAGAGGCATAGATTTTCAGGAGCCCCTGCGAATGGAGGGGCTCATGAAAATCTATGCCTCTTGCATAGGCTTGGGAGGCTGCGACTGCAGAGGGAAGCCAACAGAGCGGCCTTGTACCTGAAGCACACACAAATGGGTCTTAAGGTACAACAGATCATCATAGCCCCCACATCCATCCCCAATCTATACTACTTTCTCATGGAACAACCTTGTGCCCCTCAAACGGCGGTGCGCGTGACGGTTTCTGCCAAACACGACAGCCTCTCCGACGGGGCCACAACGTAACTCACCATCATCCCCGAATCCCCCGCTACATTATCAGCGAGAACGCAGGCTGACTTTTCATCGCTATCAAAAAAATGATTGTGCGTGTGTACTGAAATTTATACCCGCCGTCCAACTGGAAAAGCCAGATTTCCTTCGTTGGAAGTTAAAGCGCTAGGCTGCCGCTGCGTAACTTTTAAGCTCGAGTCTACATTTACATTTAAGTTTACTACTCGCAGTTTCTTTTTGTCTGTGCACACGTGCGCTACCAGTGCCACTGCACCGTCCAACACTTTAACATCTTGAGGAACGGCCAAAGCAAGAAACCTTCTCACGACACACTGCTACTGCTTGGCATCATGTGAATCAATGTCTAGTGTAGATAGAAAATGCTGGGTGAGACAGTGAGCTACGTAACCATGCGCACCCCAGCGTAATGGTGTAACACTGCCGCAAGACACGTCGAGTGGAAATTATTTCCGCCGCGTCCCATGGCGGGTTTGAGGTTAAACGTGGTGATCCCGAACATATAATTTACGGCAACTGCACCTTACTTACAAGTGAGCTAACGGTCCTCGGGCAGCCGTTGGCCCTCTGTGCGCGGGCCAACGGCAGCCGATGTCTGCACGAGGTCCATCTGCTTGCTGGGCTGTAGGTAATATCGCCTGGCACTCCCATTGTTCAGACTCGCATGTGATTGCCGTGAAGTTTCCGGGCCATGCTCCCCTCTTTTCAGTATTTTTACACCATCCTTGATTAAACGTCGCATGACCCCGTTCGTTGCTGTTCAGGTGAAACTGGCCTTGTCAGCAGAGGGCACCGACTAGACTACCGATAGATCCCTATGAGGACAAGAGACAGAGAACCTCATGAGCCAGCGAAATTGCGGGGGCCCATGAAGATCTATGCCTCTTGCAGATGGGTCGTGTTCAGCAGCTGTGGCGAATAAAGGTCTAGTATTTCAACGCATCAATGATTGTCCCAGATAATTTACCTGGTCAATGATCCATGAACGCCAGAAGACCACGCATGGCAAAACATCCTAGGTGCTTATGCTCACCTCACATGAGGACAAGAACTTGCTATTCTTGCACTAAAGAACATCCAACACCACAAGTCAAATCCATGGTACCATTTGAAAATTTGAACAAATGAATCTATTGTGATTCTACCATCAAAAGTTCTTATCTATTTACTTTTACACAATAACTTAATACACACAATCCATTGTGTTCCTACTTTATTCATTGTGGTCAATACTACATGTAGATGATCAGTATAAAAAGCCCATTTACCGTAGACAAATCAAAATGGACTGAAGAGAAGTCTACTGATCCTATCTGTGAAACAAATTTTCACATTCCTGTCACAGGTATTACTGTATTAGAGAACAGAGCGACTATCAATTCACTCAACTTGTACATGCATCCACCATTACGGTTTGCAGTTAACCCTCTGGTTGTGGTGCGATGATTCCTGCAATCAGCGCAACAAAACACACTACCAACAGCAAAAGTGTTAAACTGCCTGCACTGATGTTTAACGATTACACTGCATTACATTCACAGCCTGCTCACTTGACAATCTTGCACAGGTGCACACAAAAAAATGCTCTTCAGAGACACGAATCCTGGCACAACTCACAGCAGGAACAAACACAGCAAAGCGATAATGGTTCACCACACTGTGCGACCTACCTATCTTCTTCTTCCTTTTTTTTTCTTTGTTTACCTCACTGGGTACACGACTACTCCAGGGGTCAGTTGCATGAGCGACCTTATATCCTGTGCAAGCCACTTTGCAAGATGAGGTGCCATAGCGGATCAACTTGCTTAGTGGCATGCCCTGTAATTAAAATGATCTGCTGAATATGCTGATAAAAGGGGTTCCAACAGTTACCTTGCCTCCACTATGCCTTTTCTACCCTTATTTTGACACTCGGACTCCATGAGACTCGCTACACTTAACTGAGCGTTCTACCACCCAATGTGCGCAACTGGGGAATTTTCCTGTATACAAAGGATTGATTGATTGTACATTGCTTAACGTCCCGACAGCAACAAGGCTTTCTCAGGACGTGCCTGCACTGCTTGTGAAAAAAAACAAAACAGAACATTGAATGTATGTCGCCAGCCGGTCAAATACATTAAATAAACCTAACACATGGGGTTAAATAAAGCTAAGACCATTTAGCAACACACATCCAATATCAAGAGCTACAGGCAGTGCAGACAGTAGGGAGAGTTTTAAAAGGGCAAATACAGGTAAATGGACAAAGGGTAGACAGAAACACATGCCCCAGAATAGAGAGAAAAACCCACCCTGTGGGGCTGACCAGGGTGACCCTGGGAACTAAAAAATACCTAACCCCACCCAAGTCCCCCAGGGCAGACCCGGGTGGGGTCTGTATACAAAGGAGAACAAGAGCAGAAATGTTTCATTTTACTGCATTAACCTATTGCTTGTCGGTCACGGTTTTAGACGCGATTCCTAAAGGAATCATCTTGACTAAAACCTCTACGGACACGCAAAGGGCTAAAACTTCTTTACTCCCAGTAAGTTAGCCCTTCAGTTTATCATTATTATGAGACATACACACTAAGAACATTTATAAAGGAGATATTGCAAGCAAATAACACTTTCTTGCCTGAAGCATGTCCCTTCAAGCTCACTTATTCAACTGAGGCCGCGGGCATACTCAGCATGCATGTGTCAGGTCACAGAGAGCTGCATCGCGAATGGATGTGACATGGGGCCCAAATGAGAGAGGCTTGTCACCACCTACTGGTTCTGCCTGTCTACCGTCCATCGTCAAGCGGCGTAGATGTTCATGTACCCATGCAGCTGCTTATGAATATCTATGACTCCTACTGGTATGCGTCAGGTCCCGGATTTCGCCTCCTCGGGGAGAGTAATCTGGGTCTGAGCCTGTTACTACAACTACTGAGGACACAGTGTGCAATCGGCACAGGAAGACAGCACTATTAACCATTTGGCTGTCGGCAGCGCTGTTTGGCGAGGTGATTCCCGAAGGAACCACCTCGCCAAAATGCGATGCCGGTGACAGCCAAAGGGCTAATGTACTAGTCCTACTAGGAAGCGAAGAAAACAAAACAGACTTCAAAGGGCAATGGGTTCTGTGATGTGATAACGCCAAACATCCTTTTGGCGACCATTTTTACGGGACGGTTGAAAATTCTCCACCTGTCACGTTCGCCTTCGCAGGAAACGATGTAACAAATAAAAAGCCCCAAACTTCGCACAGGTGGTCGTCTCCTAAAAGTGTACGTCCTCAGGGGTTTGTACCTGTAGCTTAAAAGGTAGGTAGGTAGTGGTGTGGGCACTGAGCGAACTGTTCATTGTCGTTGGGACCAGAAGTAGACTTTACAGAGTACCAAGGCTGAAACTTTATCAGCATCCTTGTGCTGAGGAAAACCGACAAGACCTGGAACCCCTTCACCGCTTGTGGTCGCATGTTGTGTTTTTAAAATCTGTGTTCATTCAATGCCGAAAAAGGAAAGCGGATACTTATTGATGTCAGCGCGAGGCATAGATCCTCACGAGTCCCCGCAGTTGCGGGGACTCATGAGGATCTATGTCTGTCTCTTGCAGTCGGCTCCTTGTTCTGTTCTTTCTCGGCAGTGCAGGGGATAAGGCATTCGCTGCTGAAGTGGTATGTGACATGCACACGCAACATGCATGTTCACCTCGCTCCGAGTCAACACTGGGGTAAAGAAATAGCGAGACTGATCTGTATAAAACCCAGTTCTATTGACTAATGCCAAACGACAACCTCTACCTGAAAAAACAAACAAACAAACAAAAAAAACCACACAGACAAAATGGGACCGGCTGGAGAAACAGATATTCATGCGCCGTGCGCACAGCCCTTGCCTCTTGCACTCAACTTGCAGCTGGATGGCTTTCAATGTAGACCTGAAGTGGGTCATGAACCAAGTGGTGGATCCTTGTAGGGATTCCTAGAAATCCTATCTAATCAAACTCACACTGTGCCCTCCTAGTGTCACTTGTGAACAGAAATGAACTACAGAACACCTGCAAGTTAGTACTGTCCTGAACAACCGATTATCAATGTGTCAAACTCAGAACTATTTACCACCACCCAACAAAAAAAAAAAAAAACAATAGCACAGCTCCAATATATTTGTCACAAATGCAAATTAAATGCGTACTAATGACGCAAATTAGCAGAGAACGTAATATTTGTTTACCTGAAATTGCTTGCTGTCATGCAGTGTGATATAATGTAAAATACACCAGTAAAGCTCGGTGTCGGTGCGCGTGCACCAGTATGTCAGGCGTACGTGTGTGTGCGCGTATACAGTACATGTGCGCGCGTGCGTGTACATTTCTTCATGCAGGCACCGATGTGCTGCGGGGACCTACAAACAAGCACAGGTTTTGAAAGGGCTGGCAGTAAGAGAACAGCAGGGGTAACAAACATCAACTCGTTCATCCGCATGCACAACTCAGACCGTGACCCAAAACGTGCAGCTCTACAACAGGGACACATCAACATCGGATAATTTTACTCCGCAATCCATCGACCAGTCACATCCATACTGCAAGAGGCATGGATTCACATGGGCCCCTGTAGCCGCAGGGGCTCATGAAGAATCTATGCCTCTTGCTTGTTAGGATCAGCCTTGATTTGCATCTCTGTTCCCAAGACGGCTAAATACTTAGCGCAAAGTGGATTAAATCTGTGATCGTCGGAAAGTACTTGACAAACTGGCTTTAACCCCCTCCCCCCTTTTTTTGTTCCACTTCCACAGCCAAAAGCTACTGAAACCGTGTTACTATACCATCGCGGAATGTGGGACAACTATCGTAGCTCAAAGGTAGTGCTTAATTTGGCTTGGCGTCTGCACAGCTAAGTCAATCACTCACTAACCTTTAGCTATCAATTATCATAATTATCTTCCTATTCCTTCCTTCCTTGGAACTGAATGTGAAACACCTACTCTGGTTTTTCAATAACACTGTATGCCCACGAACTGAAAGAGTCTAAGTTCCCGGATAGAATGTTATTTTCATTTCTAAACACTCTTGCTTGTGGTGCGCAAATCAAAATACCAACATATATTATATTCATCGCCTTTCATAAGCTGACTGAAGGCAAAACGTGGACTCATGCAATACAAAAAAAACCAAAAAAAAAACCGATTCTCACGAGCCATGCAGCCTGAGGGGATCCTGAGGATCTATGCCTCTTACTGGCAGGTGATGGCCTATTTGCACCCTCAGACGGAGGGTGGGTGGGTGAGAACGGGGTGCAAGTCTACGACTAAATAAAGAGCATGTTACGAGGAGGTCAAAACAACAAGCATTGCCTTTTCCCACGCTGCCTGAAAAAGCATTGCACTCTGAATCTTAGAGATTTACTGCGCTCATATGAAAACAAAGTTAGTTTGAATACACACAGTAATGTTTTGAGTCTGCTTTCCAGTCCTGCTAGTAAAGGACTTGGTTCCAGAGAGGCAAATAATGTCAACAGTATCAACTTCTTAGAGTTGTCTGTTGCCTGAGAAAAACAAGAAAGTTTAACTCATTCAGCCCCAACACACAACAGCAGGACACGGATTGTGCATGATAGTTCAAGGGTAGTGCCGGAATAGCTTGGCGCCCATAGGCGCAAAGCTATTCTGGCACCACCCTTGTAATTTTAACTATCATGCTTGATCTGTCTCTAGAATTGTAATACACTCTTTCAGACGGCAACTTCAAAATTTGGGGATTTCCGTCCTGGGGCAGAATGTGTTAAAGTGATCTGCTCCATGGTGGGCTTGGACTGTTCAAATTAACAGGTCATCATTGTTGTTTTGCCTAAAAACAGTGACCACGTATGTCAGTCAAGCATTAACATGATATTGCACTGACACACTCCATTTTACTCTAATGTGTTGTATACTGAATGAAGAAATAACAAGCATATCTTGATTACTCTTCTGAAAGTATACTTTGTTGAGGATTAATTAGACAAAAACATAATTTTTGGCAGCTTGAAAACATGACACGAAAACCCCAACTGAGAAACAAGCAAAAACAAATCTTTCACTGTGATTATTTCCGCAAACCAGCCATTTCCAAGGACAGATTAGATGTAGTACTTTATTTGGAAAGTTTTAGTTAGTTCCAGAAAAACGTTTTTACCTGCGAATGTCGACTGGACATTGCATGTCCCTTTAACGAGTACAAGATAGGGGAAAAATTCCCATTGGTAAACAAGTGAACTTAGCAGAGTTTCAAGCCAATGTTTGTACTGTTATTTTAAAATGACATCAGTGCTGGTGAACGTTTTACATCTTGAGGGCGCCAATTTAGTCAAAGGTCTGAATTGACTTTGAAAAAAAAAGAGGAAATTAAAAGGTGTAAACAGGGGTTTGAGGAAGAATCGGCGAGATTACCGAGGAAATCCTCAAAACAGAGGAACAATTCAGACCTTTGTTAGTTTTATTGGCTTTTATTTTTTTCTGAGAAATTTTCTGTCATTTTTTACGTCCAGGGACACGCTTCAATTAACTCCACAAAATGCAACTGACCGAGAAGTTTCAATTCTAATTTTGTACATATTGATGACCCGGATGTGGATAATCTTCACCTTTCAATGCAAATGATGAAGACAAGGCATGACAAGCGATTTTTCTATTTCAGTCATCACCATTTTACATCATGCCCAGACATTTTTCATAACTTTTTCATAACTTTTCATGACTTGTCTCTCTCATTGCTCTGTTGGACCTCAGCGCAGCATTCAACACGCTCGATCATTCTGTTTTGCTGAAGAGGTTAGAGGTGACCTTTGGCATCCGTGGTACCGCCCTGGCCTGGTTCACTTCATACGTTAAGGATCGTTCTCAGGCTGTTATTGTTAATGGCCAGCTATCTGCTTCTAGTCTTTTGTTGTGTGGAGTCCCTGTTTTGTTCACTCTATATTCACAACCTCTATCTGATGTAATTGCCACCCATGAGTGTGATTTTCACAAGTATGCTGACGATACTGAATTGTCAAGAAGTAGCGCGCCTAGCCATTTCAGCTCCGCTAAGATGAGCGTACAGTGTTGTATAGACGACGTCCTGTCCTGGATGACTAGCAACAAACTTAAGCTTAACACTGACAAAACCGAAGTCATGCCTGCCGGCTCTCAGTCTCGCCTTAGTCTGATTGACGGCGAGTTCGCAAACATTGGTGGCTGCAGCGTTCCCTTCCAGAAATGTGTAAAATATCTGGGTGTGAAGATTGACTCGACGCTTTCCATACATCCTCGCGCTGGGACCATATGGCGTTGAGGCGCGTCCCCTGGGTGGTGGATAGGGGGTCCCTCGTGAGAGGGGTGCACCGAATGAAATAAGGTGCCGTGAACCAACATGCACAAACAGAAAACAAAGACAATGAGGCTGAACGCAACAAGGGAAGAACCAGTCTTGCTTGCTGGCACCCCGTTGGAGGAGATGGAGTCCTTCACCTATCTCGGGAGCATCATAGACAAAAAAGGCGGCACTGATGCAGATGTCAGAGCACGAATCGGTAAAGCCAGAGCAGCCTTTCTCCAGTTGAAAAAAGTGTGGAGTTCCAGAGAGCTGTCACAACACACCAAAGTCCGGATTTTCAACTCCAATGTAAAAGCAGTTCTCCTATATGGAGCAGAGACATGGAGATTGACAAAAACCACAGTCAACAGAGTACAGACCTTCATGAACAGTTGCCTTAGAAGAATTTTGAAAATCCACTGGCCAGAGAAGATCAGCAACGTCAGACTCTGGGAGAGAACAGAGCAGATAACAGCAGAGAATGAAATTGGGCGAAGAAGATGGGGATGGATCGGTCACAGTCTGAGAAAGCCAGCTTCCAGTATCACTAGGCAGGCATTGTCATGGAACCCCCAGGGAAAGAGGAAAAGAGGTAGGCCGAGAAACTCCTGGCGTCGAGACCTCCAAGCAGACATCAAGAGACTGGGAACCACCTGGAGTAGAATCGAAGGAGAAGCACAGGACAGGAGTTGCTGGAGGTCTCTCGTCGACAGCCTATACCCGGGTAGGGGTGACAGGCGTAAGTAAGTAAGTAAGTAACCAACATGGTCTAAGGGAAGGTGACCCCGACAGAAAACCCCTGGTCCTCCTAGTAAGGGGGTTGGGCGTGGGGGTAGCTTCCCCACCCTGCAAAAAAGGAAATAGCTACAAAAACGCCGACGAAAAGACTAACAGTAATTCCTTTCCTGGAGGAGGAAGGTTATTCTACCAGAAGACTTATGACGTCCTGTGGTGAAAGCCGGAAGTCTTCGGAAGCCACAGGACCGAGCCGCCTCTCTCTATCCAGGGATACAACCATGGGCACATGGAACGTCAAGACTATGTACCAGAGCGGCAAGGCCGCCCAGATAGCAGCGGAAATGCAAAAGTACAACCTCTCCCTGCTAGGTATCAGTGAAGCCAGATGGACGCAGTCTGGCCAGAAAAGGCTGTTAAGTGGGGAGATGATTCTGTATTCAGGTCATGAAGAGGAGAATGCCCCCCATACAGAAGGTGTAGCATTCATGCTGTCACCAGTAGCACAGAGAGCGCTGATGGGCTGGGAACCTCTTGGGCCAAGAATTATCACAGCAGCCTTTAGAACCAAGAAAAAGCTCAAGCTGAACGTCATCCAGTGTTATGCGCCCACTAATGACAGTGACGAGGAAGAGAAACAAGAGTTCTACGACCGACTCCAGAGTGCCTTGGACAAATGTGCGGAGCGAGACATCACCATCGTCATGGGCGATTTTAATGCCAAAATAGGGGAGGACAACACCGGATACGAAGAGGTGATGGGGAGACAGGGACTAGGCTCGGAGATGAGTGAGAACGGGGAGAGGTTTGTAGACTTTTGTGCTCTAAACCGACTTGTCATTGGAGGCAGCATCTTCCCACACAGAAGAATACACAAAGCAACTTGGGTCTCACCTGACCATACAACAGAGAACCAAATAGACCATATCTGCATCAGCAAGAAATTTAGAAGATCCCTTCAAGATGTTCGAGTGAGGAGGGGAGCAGATGTCGCCTCTGACCACCATCTGCTTACCTTAAGAATGAAGCTCAAGCTAAAGAAAAGCCGCACAGAGACAACAAGAAGACAGCGCTATAATGTAGGCCTCCTGAGAGAAACTGGAGTTAGAGAAGAGTTCAAACTGGTGCTGTCCAACCGGTTTCAAGCGCTACAGGAGCTAGTAAATGAAGAGGAGGCGGTCACCACAGAGCAGCAGTGGAAGGCAGTTAGAGAGGCGCTGAACTCAACCTGCAAAGACACTGTAGGGTTCAGGAAACACCATCACATCTGTCGGCACAGACCTTGAAGAAGATAGAAGTGAGGAAGCAGAAGAAAGCAGCTGTCAACAACAGTCGCACGAGAGCAGGCAAAGTAAGGGCACAGGGGGAATACAAGGAAGCCAACCGCGAGGTGAAGAGTAGTATCAGGACAGACAAGAGGGCCTACACAGACAGCCTGGCAGCAGAGGCAGAAAAGGCAGCAGGCAGCGGCAACGTGAAACAGCTCTACGACATTACCAGAAGATTGTCAGGCAAGTATGGCCATACAGAAAGACCAGTAAAAGACAAAGAAGGCAAGCCTATTGCAGACAGAGCAGACCAACTCGACAGATGGGCCGAGTATTTTGAAGAGTTACTGAACAGACCTAGCAAACCCGACCCCCCAGACATCCAGCCGGCAGAGACCGACCTACCCATCAGCTGTGACAGACCCAGCCGGGAAGAGATCAGAAGAGCAGTGGCATTCTTGAAGAACGGCAAAGCAGCAGGCCCAGATGGCATCCCAGCGGAGTCTCTGAAAGCAGACCTAGAGACAACAGTGGAGATGCTGTACCCACTGTTTGGAAAGATCTGGGAAGAGGAGGTGATGCCGGCTGACTGGAAGGAGGGGTACCTAATCAAGCTTCCCAAGAAAGGCAACCTCAGCAAGTGTTCCAACTACAGAGGAATCACCTTGCTGTCAGTACCAGGAAAGGTCTTCAACAGGATCATCCTGGAGAGAATGAAGAGCTCCGTTGACCCCCAGCTGGGAGACCAGCAAGCAGGATTCAGGAAGAACCGATCATGTACAGACCAGATCGCCACTCTCCGCATCATCGTGGAACAGTCTCTGGAGTGGAGCTCCCCGCTGTACGTCAACTTTGTGGATTATGAGAAAGCATTTGACAGTGTGGACCGAGAGACTCTGTGGAAACTCCTACGACACTACGGTGTACCCACAAAGCTCGTCCGCCTGATCAAGAGCAGCTACGATGGCATGACATGTCGCGTGATCCACGAAGGGCAGTTCACCAGGGAGCTCCAGGTCAGAACCGGTGTCAGGCAGGGGTGTCTGCTGTCTCCGTTCCTCTTCCTACTGGCCATTGACTGGGTCATGAAGATGACCACAGAGCACAGACGAAGTGGAATACAGTGGACACTGTGGACACAGCTTGACGACCTCGATTTTGCAGACGACTTGGCATTACTGTCCCACACTCATCAACAAATGCAGGACAAGACCACGAGGCTTGCTGACATCTCGTCCCAAGTGGGCCTCACCATTCACAAACAGAAAACAAAGACAATGAGGCTGAACGCAACCAGGGAAGAACCAGTCTTGCTTGCTGGCACCCCATTGGAGGAGGTGGAGTCCTTCACCTATCTCGGTAGCATCATAGACAAAAAAGGCGGCACTGATGCAGATGTCAGAGCACGAATCGGTAAAGCCAGAGCAGCCTTTCTCCAGTTGAAAAAAGTGTGGAGCTCCAGAGAGCTGTCACAACACACCAAAGTCCGGATTTTCAACTCCAATGTAAAAGCAGTTCTCTTATATGGAGCAGAGACTTGGAGATTGACAAAAACCAGTCAACACAGACCTTCATGAACAGTTGCCTTAGAAGAATTTTGAAAATCCACTGGCCAGAGAAGATCAGCAACGTCAGACTCTGGGAGAGAACAGAGCAGATAACAGCAGAGAATGAAATTGGGCGAAGAAGATGGGGATGGATCGGTCACAGTCTGAGAAAGCCAGCTTCCAGTATCACTTCCAGTATGGCTGCCCTCAGTATCTCATTGATCGCCTCCAAAAAATTCAGAACAATGCAGCCCGGCTTGTTGTGAGAGTCCGTAAGACTGAGCATGTCACACCCATCTTGAAGTCCCTTCACTGGCTACCTGTGTCCTCACGTATTCAATACAAAGTTATGTCAATCTGTTTTAACTGCCTTTCAGGCACCAGCCCAGAATACTTGTCCTCTTTGCTGCATGTGTATACACCCTCTCGTGAGCTCCGCTCCTCTTCTGATAAACGGAAGCTGTGTGTACCTTCTGTCAAAACTAAAACATTTGGTCAGCGCACTTTTGTTTATCAAGCCCCAGTGTTATGGAATACACTTCCTCTTGAGGTCAGAAACAGTGAGTCTGTCTCTGGCTTCAGGAGGTCGTTGAAAACTCACCTCTTCAAGCTTTACTTTGAATGACTGCCAGTGTTTGATGCCTTAGTTGTAGTTCTGCAATCCTCCTTGTTTAGACTGAATGTTAATTAGAATATAAATTATTATGTATGTATTGTTGTTTAGTTTATTGTAAAAGTGGTGTGTTCGGGCATTGTGCTTTGTTTGTTATGTGCATATGTCATTGTATTTTATTTTTGTGTACAGATTGTAAAGCGCTTAGAGCTTTTGAGTAAGATTAAGCGCTATATAAGTACCCATTATCATATCATCACTAGGCAGGCATTGTCATAGAACCCCCAGGGAAAGAGGAAAAGAGGTAGGCCGAGAAACTCCTGGCGTCGAGACCTCCAAGCAGACATCAAGAGACTGGGAACCACCTGGAGTAGAATCGAAGGAGAAGCACAGGACAGGAGTTGCTGGAGGTCTCTCGTCGACGGCCTATACCCGGGTAGGGGTGACAGGCGTAAGTAAGTCTCCATACATGATCATATCAACACGTAGCGTCTGCCGAGCTGGTTTCCTTCAGGTATGGCGTCAAGACTTGTAAATGCATTCATTACTTCCAGGCTCGATTATTGCAATTCTGTACTGGCAGGTTTACCAGCAGATCAGATTTCACGCTTGCAGATGATTCAAAACAATGTGGCGCGTCTTGAAGAAACGAAAGAGAGACCACGTTACGCCTCTACTGAAGCAGCTGCACTGGCTGCCCGTCAAATTCCGTTGCCAGTACAAAATTGCAATTTTCGCCTATTGGCATTTTGACGGATCTCTCCCGCCGTACCTCTCTGCCAAGCTGTCTGCCTATCAGCCATCAGGCATCCTCCGTTCCTCCAGTGAAAAGCTGTTAAAAATCCCGAAGCTTAACATGAAAACTGTCGGGGAGCGTTCTTTCACCTTTTTCACCCCAAGTGTGTGGAACTCGCTGCCAACGGAAATGCGGAATCTGCCCACATTGTCACAGTTCAAGGCTCACTTAAAGACTTTTCTTTTTTGTCGGGCATTTAACACTTAGCGCACATTTAGCTAACTGTTGACTGACTGCCACCTATTCTGATCCCAGAGGAAGTGAATGTAAGGTGTGGGGAAGGGATGGGGTGGTTTAAAGGAGTGTATAATTGTGAGTGTGTGTCTGAGAGAGAAAGGGTGTGCTGTTGTGCATGTGCAGTGAGTCCAGTGTTTTCCTGGAGAACTGCGCTATACAAGAACTATGTATTATTATTATTATTATTTAATTTTGCGTGTATTCTTGCCGATAATATATATTTTTAAAAATTCCTGCTGACCTTAATAACGATACTGATGTAGAATATTTATAAGGCATTGCACAATGTGACAGTCATGTTTGCTTAGCAAAGAACCAGTTCTGAGCGCTGTGTTGTGTGGAATCGAAAGAGAAAGTTGTGAATGGCAGAAAACGCTCCTTATGACGGAACAACGTCCAGAAATCGGAAGCTGAACGTTTGGACGTTACTGATGACAACATTTCTTTCAAAATACATCTTAGTAAACATGTTTATAATTTTCTGGTATTATTTTAATCATAGATTAATTCTGTCTGTGCTGGAGTTAAAAGAGGCACACGTATGCTTATTTTTGTTGTTGTACTAGATAATATTTCCTGTCATCAGTAACGTCCATTCTCCTCAGATTTTGGACATTTGAAGGGCTCTAACAGCAGCCGTACGCGGCCTGAAGGGAGGAAAGTCTCCAAGTGTAGACAACGTACCTGCTGAACTGTTGAAACATGGAGGAGATGTAACAACGAAGGTCCTCACTACACTCTGTCAAAAGATCTGGGAGCAAAAGAAATGGCCAGTAGAATGGACACAGTCTCTAGTGATCCCGCTCCCCAAGAAAGGAAACCTGAAACAGTGCCAGAACTACAGAACTATCAGTCTGATAAGTCACCCTAGCAAAGTAATGCTTAGAATCATTCTCAACCGCCTCAAAACTTTCGCCGAGGAACTGCTGGCGGAAGAACAGGCTGGCTTCAGAGTTGGAAGAAGCACTGTAGAGCAGATTTTCAACTGCCGCGTCCTGATCGAGAAACATCTGCAGCATCAGCGCGAACTCTACCACAACTTCATTGATTTCAGGAAAGCATTTGATCGCGTCTGGCACGACGGACTCTGGCAAGTCATGAGATCGTTCAACATAGAGGAGGGACTGATCCAAATGATAGAAGCGCTTTACAAGAACGCCTGCAGCGCGGTTCTACTTAACAATCAGTCAGGCGAGTTCTTCAGGACGACGATCGGTGTCCGTCAAGGATGCCTGCTCTCTCCTGTCCTTTTCAACATATTCCTGGAGAAGATCATGCAGGAAACCCTCCACGACCACCATACTTCAATCTCTATTGGTGGCAGATCCCTGTGCAATCTTCGATTCGCAGACGACATTGACCTCATGGCAGGCAGCAATAGTGAGCTCCAAAACCTGACAGACAAACTTTCAAGTAGCGCAGGGTCTTATGGCATGGAGATCAGTACGGATAAAAGCAAAGTGATGATCAACACCACAAGCGACAGCAGCAGCAACATTCACATGAATGGCCAGAAGCTAGAAGAGGTCAATAGCTTCAAGTACTTGGGAGCCACCCTGTCCAAAGACGGTAGTTGCATAGCAGAGATCCGTATCAGGATAGGTACAGCAACATCCGCAATGGCCAGGCTGGACAGGATATGGCGAAGTAACTCCATCAGCTTCACCATCAAGTACAGGCTTTACAAGTCCCTCGTAGTGTCTATTCTACTCTACGGCTGTGAGACTTGGACACTGCTTGCAGACTCAGAAAAGAAAATCCAGGCCTTTGAGAACAAGTGCCTGAGGAAGTTGCTCCGCATCTCGTACCGCGAGCACAAGACCAACGAATATGTACGGAGCATCGTCACTTCCCTGGTGGGCCCACATGAACCCCTTCTGGCAACCGTGAAACGGCGCAAGCTTGCTTGGTTTGGCCACGTGACCCGACACAACACCTTGTCCAAGACTATCCTCCAAGGCACTCTCGAAGGAAGTCGTCGGCGAGGTCGTCAGAGAAAGAGTTGGGTCGCAAACATAAAAGAATGGACCGAACTCAAGATGCCAGACTTGCTTGCCACCGCCCAAAATAGAACTCAGTGGAGAGCACTGTCTGTTGCTGCTGCCTTTCAGTCCCCCCAACGCCCAGTTCGGGCAAGGGACTGATGATGATGATGATGAACAGCAGCATAGAATCTCAGATTATCTTTTCAAATACTGTTTTGAAAACTAGAATGACAAAACATACCAGACATTAAATAGTCAATTTTCAAAACATTTTAATAATTTGAATTTTGTCACACTCTGGTGTTCGCCTTTTGAGAATGGCTCATATGCATAACAGAAGTTTTCTTCAGTTCCTTGTGCATACTGGAAGAAAAGTTTTACAAACAAAGGTGAAGTAGAGCAGAAAATTACTTCATATTACAACATTTAAACTTTATACAAATTATATAAAGCAAGTCAAATTAGCGTTTTTGTTCAGAACTGTAAGACGTACTAAGAACATTTATAAAGAAGATACTGCAAATTATTAACCATTTATTGCCTGCCTTAAGGCTGCGTAAGCCCATTTAATCCCACAAACACATTTCCCAAATTTTGGAGGTGTTACCTAGTGACTTTGTATCAGCCATAGGAGATGGCTCGACCATAATTCAAGGGTAGTGCCATATGAGCTTGGTGCCTGAAGGTGCCAAAATCATCTGGCACTACCCTTGAATTAGCATAGTCAATCCATCTCCTGCTGTAGAGCGTTGGGGCTAAATGGATTAAAAGAGGAAGAAGTGTCTAAATCAGTAAATCAAACCACCGCATCAGTGCATGTCATGCAGCTTGTTAATTATGTGAGTGTGTGAAGGTGGAAGGGGAGAGGTGCCATGTGACCGACATTGTTTTCGTTTACAGTAATCAAAGTGCACTTGAACACCACATTTGGTAGTTTTAAACAATAAGGAAGAAAATTATACAACTGAAAGTATGAATGCAATGCTAACACTTTCAGAGACTTCGTGTTTGTCCACCAAAAACATTAACCCTTTTGCTGTCAGTAGTGCTTACTGTTGAGGCGATTCTTGCAGGAATCACCTCAACCAAAAGCACTACTGACAGCAAAAGGATTAAACAACTCCGTTTTGTCAGCACTCCAACATATTCCTTATCTGAACAAAACTCAAGAGGATAAAAAAGCTAAAACCACTGTTCCCTTTCTGGCTCGCCAGCTGTATTATTTTAATCCTTGTATCTCTTCTGCACCACCATCTAACCCTGTCCCCCTCCATCAACCAAACAATATTCCATGATGGGTGTTAAGAGATAGCTTGCAGATTCTCTCCCAGTCTCTGACACACCAAAGAGTGCACCAACTTGTAGTACACACACAGTCTTCCCTTGCTTGTTTGTATTTTTGTACTTATTAACTGAGCATTAACTGATTTTTAAGTACCACTTGAAGCGACACTTTTCACATGTAATAAAAAAATTTTTTAAATACCAGCCAAACATTTTAAAGAAAATATTTCAAGAAAGGAACACACTTACTGAGGTCCAATTACAACACAGTTGCGTTGTTATTCAATATTGTCCTTTCTAAATGATGCATGCTTCTTTGTTTGTTGGGATTTTCTTTGCATATTAGTACATTTGGCATTCACCTCTTTGGCCTAGTTTGAAAATTGTAAGATATATATAATGCAGCATAATATTTAATACATGTATGTGTACAGTAACAGATACTACACAACTTCCAAATTATGCATAATTCAACAAAAAGACCGGCAGCCTTGAAATTGTATGCAGTTGGTCAAAATGACATTGCACTCAATCATCTCTGAAGGCTAGTCCTACCTACAAAGTAATCTGTCAAGACAGCTAGTGAAACAGGTCAACCCCTGTGTAGCACAACAGCTGCTGTTGGCACAGTAGGTCAATCAATGTAAAATGATACCTAGTCTTTAGAGTAGAGCAAGACAGTCTTTTCCCACAAAGATAAAATGCTCACATTTTCGGACCATCTTTACAATTACAGGTAAAAAAAAAAAAAAAAGGACTGCTTATTTTCTCAACCAAAGTGGTCAAATTCTGAAAAATTCAACACAGACCTATGAAATCAGAATGAAAGAGTGATTGACAAGTGAAAAAAAACATGAGGATGTCGGGAATTTCTTATTATCTAGGACACATACTGGCCAGTGGTTTTGGCCCTTATAGCTCAAAGTCTTCAACATCAAAGAATGGCATTCCATTTCATTTCTCCTCATGTACAGATAAATAACAACAAGTGGCATATACTTGGTGCGGTCCATGGCTCAGCGGTAGAGGCGCCTGCCAGCAATGCTAAAAGTGAGAGTTTCGATACCCAGTTCCGGCGTCAGACTTTTCTCCTCTAGTTAAGTGTCACCATTAAATTCGGGCGGACCGTCAGGGGTTCTTTCTCCGGGTACTCCGGCTCTTCCTCCCCCACAACTTTGGTATCAATTTCAGCCGAGTTACAAATTTCAAAATATAAACGAATTGAATTTCCAGAACTTCAGTAGCTCGCTTGAGCTTGCCGTTGGCACCACGTGAATGTTCCATGTTTATGTACAGTGTGTGAGTTGATGTGCGTGATTCACGTGAGCGTGCTTGTTGGGTTCAGTTCGCGGCGGCACGGTGCGCTGATTTTTAATTGGGATAAAGCGCCTAGTATTAACTCTTAACGTCCCAAACCGCGCCATTCTGCTCGTGTCGTGTATTCCCATACCGCTTGAGACCGTTTGGTTTTGTGACCAAAATAGAAAGTGATCTCACAGGAAGCGAGAGCTCTCCTGTGCATAGAGAGCATATAAAGTCACTTCCGGAAAGGTTTAGGGTTGTTTTCTACCGCAAAACTTGACTCGTGGGTTGAATTGTGAAAGTTTTTGTCAATTTTTATGTGACTTTTTGGTGCGAGTTTTTGAAGCATCATGATGACCGTGCACGCCGATAGCGATGAGGAGTTTGGTGACTTATTTGATAAACTTATCCGTGAGAGAGATCTAGGACTTGGTGAGGATCAAAATGATGTTGAAGTGTCAGGTGTTAGCAGTGTGTACATGAGTGACATGTCGGATCAAGAGCGTTTTCATTTGACTTCGAGTGAAAGTGATAAACTTCTTTTTGACGATGAGTGGAGTGAAACTGTGTTCAATTAAATTATCAAATTTCATCTTCTGGCAGGTAAATCTGATTCAAAGTAAGTTCAGTGTGTACCTGTAAGTTTTCTCTTGATAACTGCCAAGTTTAGTCTCAGTCACATCAATAGTTAAGTCACAAGGTCTGTTTTCACAAACTTATTCAAAAACTACCTAAAATGTAAGAAATCTTCTGGGAATACAGAGTTGATATAGAGAAAGCTGTATGGGAAGTCTAGAGTTAAATGCGCTGATTTATTTATTTATTTATATACTGTGAATATGAATATATATATATATATACTATCTAAAAAAAACCAGCGAAATGACTCTTTTATTGTTTGCATATACCATGTGTATAAGTTACAGTGTGCATGTCACAAAATCAACAGCCTGTATTTCTATATATGAATAACAGAAATATCGTCTGAAGATGCCACTTCACCCAATACCATGCAGAATCATAGTAACTAACCGTGAAAATGTGCTATGGCAATCAAGTTACATGGACATAATATTATATTCAACTGATCCAACACTGTGCAGCACCAGTAACTCAACTGAGTCGATTGATAGTTTGCACACTCTACAAAATTTTGACGATATATTATAGCATGAAGCTTGGACAAAAGGTTGAGCTTAGTTGCCAGACGTAGCCAGACGCGGCTGTGTACATGTTTCATGCCCGAAACGTGACCGGGACGAACTGTCAAACTAACACTGATGTGTGTCAGTGAGAAAAACTATCCGAGAGTTCGTCATCTGGTGTTGACTGACAGGAACACATTCCACATCACACAGCCCCCGTCACACAAGGATGTTCATTTATCTTATCGATCATCAAAAAACTCCTCAAATACCAAAGGTCAAACACTACAGCTGTCATATTCTATAAGAAAATTCGGAACCCGGCATAACCGCAGAAAATGTCTACAAGAGTGTCTGCGGAATGCACGGAAAAACCCTAAGTAGCAGCCGGAGTCTAGCCTACCGAGCGAAGTCGGTCAACTCGTCGGCAAGTTACAAAGTATCTAAAACAAGTGTTCTGACGGTCAGCGTGGAAATCAGATACTACATTAAAAGAGAATTTAACCTTCTGAGCTAATCGGACTAACCTTATGACGATGAAAGGAATGAGAAAGGCGAACATTGCGAAAAACTTCTCTTACCTCTCGTCGGGTCACTTGGCTCGGCTGCCATCATGATGACGTCACAGCAAGTACTTTGCTTGCGATTGGTTAGTCTATCGGCATCGTACCATTTCGCGCGTTTTCAACATAGGTTGGTAGGTCACTTAGTCATACAGTTATGCCTACTCTCAGTTTTTAGGTTTTTTTTATGATATAGTATATTGTGTACGTGCTAAAGCACAGATTTACTTACTAATGAGTGATGCTGCAAGGCGTCTTTACATGTTTACATCAACTCGCGGTGTCAGTCTCAGTGCAGTGCCAATCATTGGGTCAGCCGTAGTGACACGGCCGCCGCCATGGCCGGCCCGGTGTCATGCCACGAGCACTGTCCGGTCGCGCGGCATTCAGCCGACTTCAGTGATTATATTTAGTATGCAAACATAATGTCATTAAAATTAATATCAATATAATTTGAGTATGATGGGTGCAGCTATTCGGCCACGGTATCGCCTTATGTTTCAGTTTAGTGTGTATTTGAGGGCGGCCGCGCCGCACGGCCGTTCAGAGTCAGCACGCCGCGGCGGCGGCGGCCCGGCCGGTGGCTGCCGGCGCGCGGTCATCGGTGCCGTGCCAGACAGCGGACTGACGTCGGCGGGTCATAGGCCACGAATCGATCAGTCCTTCAGTTTCAGTTTCCAATTAAATTTGTTTTAGTTCACTGGAATGATATGCGGAAATCAGATCCGCGGGACGTCGGCGGCAGCCGGTCAGCCGTCAGGGTCACTCAGTACTGAGTCAGTCGGGTCGGCCACGCGGCCGCCGGCTCTCCGGGGTCTCTCCTCCCCGCGGGCCCACCCGCCGTCTTTCTCCTCAGTCGGCACACGCACACACACACACACACACACACACATACTGACTTGCTGACAGTCGTGCGTCACTGTGCACCAGTTCAGTACTACGTAGTCACGGGTCGGCCATCTGATACGTACACTGACTGACGTGCTGACATCTTTCACTGATGCGGCATTGGCACGACTTCGACGCAGCAACACTGACAAACTTGTGAACACTGAGCTCGACTGACTGATTTTCTAGTCGGTTTAAAACTCACCAGAACAAACTGATACATTTTCGTCAAGTCAGCTGTCGGAACAGCCGATTGGAGTGGCAAACGTGTAAACAGAAAAGAGTGCGGTCGGGGAGGGGGGGGGGGCGGGGGGAGGGGGGAGTGACCCGCAAATCTCTTACGGCACCCTGGCGGCACATGCACCTTCTCAGCACCCCCAGAAATATCGATAGGGGCAGGGGGGGGGGGGGGGGGTCAAAAGTCCCAAGAAGGGATTTTGAGTATGATAAGGATCTTGAAGAATTTTTACTTTGTCCTGCGGGGGGGGGGGGGGGGCTGGAATCCGGGCTTCCCCCCCCCCTCCCCCCCCCTTCGCCGATCCGCCCGTTGGCCGGGACTGTATGCGAGAGGTTTTCAAAGACTCTAGACTGCCGGACTGATCTTCGCATAGGGGCCTGACGATAGTGCTTCGACTAATGCAAATCCGCTGCGCCACCGCCTACGGCTCAAGTGCCAGCCATTTATGCGGTGGCCGAGCGCACGCAGTGGCGCAGAGGATTTGCATTACCCGTCAGGCCCCTACATGGATCTTCGCTATAATATAGCGAAGCGGTCAGTTCTAGAATCTTGTGAGGTTTTCGCTGTGCTTCAGCGACTCTTACATCAGTCATAGTGTTTGTTGTCGAAGGCAAACGCAGAGAAACAACAATGCAGTGGCACAGAAAGATATTATTCTGGGAGAGGGGGGGGGGGGGGGGGGCAGTGTGCCTGACATTACTTCGTCTCCCAGAAATCGGTCAGCAAATCGTTCGGCGGTGAAGGGGGGAGGGAAGGGGGGGGGGGCGGAGTGAGGCTCATAATAATTTAATGAAGTTTAATTTGTATTAAAAATATATAGATTTTTAAAAAATAAAATTACAATATAGATAATAATCAAAATATTCAGATTGTTTTATTATAAAAGCAAAAACAACAAACTTCTACTCCAAAGCCTTTTTCTCTCGGCCAAATATTAGCCCTACCCAGTCTTCATTGGGGGGCTCCGGTTCTTAGGCCTACCGTCGCGTCCAATACCGAGCCGGAGTCAGTGGCCGAGATGGAGGCCGGGATGATTTTTTTGTGATTAGAGATAGAACCAGTCTATCGGATAAACCAACAGCTATACGATAACACCACCCTCCTTCCCCAGGAAAAAGAAACAGAAAAGAAACAACAGGTTACAGCACAAGAAACTGATGACTGCAAAAGCATTAATCCTTACTGCTCCGCCCCCTGTACAGCCGAGCCGAGCCAGACTGATAGTCCCGCCGACGACAACTGCCGGAGGTTGACCAGTGAAGCAGTGCTTAATATTTTTCATCGAACAACCACTTTGACCGCCTGCCGGACAGACTGATAAAAAGTAGACCGTTATGAGACCGCAAAGCGGGGTCGATGTGAAGCCGGCGAGTGTTCCGCGGAATGCTTACACAAGACGTGCGTACTCACCTTCAGTAAACCCAGCTGTGGTACCGCTGCGCCATCAAAAATCGAAAGTAATGAACAGAGTTGCCGTTCTTAGCCATTTGCTTCCGGTTTCTTCGGACATCGGCTGGCTACGTGTTTCGACAATTTGATAAGTTTGGCTGTACAATCAACAGAGCGCCGACATTTCTTTGTTTAAAGGTAAGTGTTCAGACGTAAAAAAGCACATCCTTTGATTGAATACACTTTTTCTGACTCTGTTATCAGCGATCGTTTGTTACATACACTCTACCTGAGTTATTTTCCGTCTTCTTTGCATACATGTGATCAAATGTAAACAGTGATATGAATTATTCACATAATGTTCCCGATTGAATGTACGTACTTACAAGCTGGTTTTATACAGCGTAAATGTAATTTACGTTTTTATGAGTTCAGACAACTTTCTGGTCTAAAGGACAGGCATATATAATAATATTATGGGATATTGCCATGTGATACTTTTCTTGCATCAATTCAAGTAATAATTGTGTGTGTCTTAGACTGCTTGCACTTGAGGGCTGATGCAGGACTATATTCAGTACTACAAACAAAGGATGTGATTTCAACCATTCTAGACTCACACAGGGCTTAATTGCCTGCACGAACTGCATATTTAGGACTGAAGCATCGCAAGAGAGGATATGCTGTGGTGGAGAGCAGGCAGTGTGGTGTGTTTGGGACAGTATGTTCGGCGCCAGTGAACTGACCCAAACCCAGCGATTGGCCCTGGGTGTGGTTGTGTTGCTAGTGGTGGATATCATCTGGGTCGCATCTTCAGAACTAACTGAGGTGTGTATAGAATTCATCTGAACTAAGTTTCATGCAGGCGACTATCATATGGATCTACTGTATACACTGTTTCTACTAGGAACAGTGTATGCAGTAGGTGTGATAGCTGCCTGAATGAAATTGTAAAGTGACCTCTACTATTGATAGACTAGAAGTCATTCAGTTCTGGGAGTTTAAGACGAAGAGTTAAATACTCTTTATTCATGCTGCCTTCTTCAGTGAGAATGTGGCAAGGAATTGTATTTTCAACTTAACCTACTCTGTATGTTCTACATGTTGCTTTTTCACCTTTTTCTTCAAATTTTGTATTTACTCTGTTACAGATACACTAATTAATACACTCATACTTAAAAACACGCATACTGAACACATGGCCTGCTATTGTTGTGAGAGTCCGACACCAGCTCCCGACAAAAGTAGGTAGTGCTAAACACATACTCATACACTCAGGTTTTACACACCCACAGTATAAAGTTCAGTTTCTGTGTTACTAATTTGTATACCTGTAATTGCTCTCTTGCAGTACATTTTCCATGATCAGAAGTATGAGAAGCCTTTCTTCACAACCTACGTCAAGACTGTCCTGTTTTCCATCTATCTGCTGGGCTTTCTCTTTTGGAGACCATGGCGGGTCCAGTGTCGCAAGAAAAAAGATTGGGTAATAAAAAACTTCTGCTGAATCATTATTTTTTTAGATGTTTTTCCCCTACTGTATGTGGTAGCAATGCCCAGATAGACCCACTCAGGGAATAACCTGCAAGTGCACATCTGTTCAAATGTGATGATCAGCATCTCATTTTTAGTGGAAGTATACTTGTGGCGTCTATCTGTTGAGTACTCTTGCAAACGGTACATCTTGCTTTTGAAAGTATTGTTTTAGTGATTAGTTTGGAAAACATGAATAGTGAAAGTACTGGTAGTGGTAATTTGTGTTTTCTTTATCTCAGAAAGTGCTGAATGATGTCCTGCCAGGATCTCCCCCAGCAGAGCCAGAGAGTCATCTTGTGAGTTGATTGTTGTGTTTAGTGCATGAATCAATGTGTATGTTTGTGGGTGCTTGTTTATCATTTGGAATACACCAATGTTTGAAATAAGTTTGACTAAAATAGTTCAAGGGTAGTGCCAGAATAGGTACCAAGCTATTCTGGCACCACCTTTGAACTAAAGCCATTGGTCTATGTCCTTATCTGTAAGTACTGTAATGTAGTTTGCATATGGCAGTGTACAAATTTGAAGCTTTTAGCCTCAGTATGATATGGGTTATGACATGTGTGAGACATTTCCTTAACCCCTTCACTGCCAGTAGAGGCAGCTTGTGTGTCTGAAATCTTTCTTAATTCAATGTCAGAGAGCACCAGCCGTCTGAAGACATGGGTACAAAGTGGTGCCAGCAAGAGGCACAGATCCCTATGAGCCCCTGTGGCTGCAGCGGCTCGTGATGATCTACGCCTCTTCCAGCTCTGGATTATGTTCCCTGTTTATCAGCAGTGAAGGGGTTAAGCCCCTCGTGACACAGCTCAAACCGCTACCGACACCCAAAGGGTTAACGTGACAGGCAATAAAGGCTCTGCTCATTGGCTGTCAGTAGCGACTTTTGTCATGATGATTTTTGCAAGGATCATCCTGACAGATCATTACCGACAACCAAAGGGTTAATCGTCAATATCTCTTTACGTAAATGCTCTTACTCTTAGTATGTCTTACAACTCTACTGTTCAAAAGGCTGAATATGACTTAAATTACTTAACCCTTTCAGCCCTGACGCACTACAGCAGGAGATGGGTCGACCATGATAATTCAAGGGTACTGCCGGATTAGCTTGGCGCCTGTCGGCGCCAAGCTAATCTGGCACTGCCCTTGAATTATCATGGTTGACCCATCTCCTGCAACTGGTGCATAGTCGATGACGCCTCCAAAATTTGGGAAATATGTGCGCCGGGCTGAATGAGTTAATTATGAAGTTTAAATGTTGTAAAATGAAAGACTGCTCTGATCTTCATCTCATCTGTATGTAGTGAAGTTACCCTGTTGCGTACAAGGGACAATTGAAAGCCTTTGTGACATGTTCATGCTGAAATGGATTGTGACATGTTCATACTGACATGGATTGTGACATGTTCATACTGACATGGATTGTGACATGTTCATGCTGACATGGATTGTGACATGTTCATGAATACTGACATGGATTGTGACATGTTCATACTGACATGGATTGTGACATGTTCATACTGACATGGATTGTGACATGTTCATTCTGACATGGATTGTGACATGTTCATGAATACTGACATGGATTGTGACATGTTCATGAATACTGACATGGATTGTGACATGTTCATGCTGACATGGATTGTGACATGTTCATGCTAACATGGATTGTGACATGTTCATGCTGACATGGATTGTGACATGTTCATGCTGACATGGATTGTGACATGTTCATGAATACTGACATGGATTGTGACATATTCATACTACATGGATTGTGACATGTTCATGAATACTGACATGGATTGTGACATGTTCATGAATACTGACATGGATTATGACATGTTCATGAATACTGACATGGATTGTGACATGTTCATGCTGACATGGATTGTGACATGTTCATACTGACATGGATTGTGACATGTTCATTCTGACATGGATTGTGACATGTTCATGCTGACATGGATTGTGACATGTTTATGAATACTGACATGGATTGTGACATGTTCATGTTGACATGGATTGTGACATGTTCATACTGACATGGATTGTGACATGTTCATGTTGACATGGATTGTGACATGTTCATGAATACTGACATGGATTGTGACATGTTCATGTTGACATGGATTGTGACATGTTCATACTGACATGGATTGTGACATGTTCATGCTGACATGGATTGTGACATGTTCATACTGATATGGATTGTGAAGAAAAGTCTGAACCCGTTTAACCCCACGGCCACATGTCCCAAACATCGGAGGTGTCACCTAACAACTATATATATCATTTGCAGGAGACGGATCGACCATGATAATTAAAGGGTAGTGCCAGATTAGCTTGGCACCTGATGGTGCCAAGCTAATCTGGCACTACCCTTGAATCATCATGGTTGATCCATCTTCTCCTTCTGCAGGGCATTGGGGATAAATGGGTTAACTGAGGCAGAACAACATTGAGAACCTGTTGTATCAGCGAAGTTTGTCAGTCAAAGTCCCCACTGGAGCAGATCAGTATAATTTGTTGGTGTAAATGTGCAGTTTCATGATATGATCCTTGGGGACTTTGCCAGTCTTGTTTGTTTTTATTTTTTACTTTTCCCTTTTCCCTTTTTCCTTTTAACAGGGGGATCCTATTTATGTGCCAGTCAAAGTTGAAAGCCATAACACAAGTGGCACAGAGTCTGATGACGCCGGAAGTAAGATGTTTCGTTTTTATTTTCATTTTGTTTTAGCCCCTTCACTGCCAGTGGACATAGATTATATTTTTGGGCTCACGTCCGAAGCAAAATGAGCATGTTCTGGGCCAGTGGTTGTCCATCCATCTGCCGTCGTCCGTGGTAAAAACTTTAACATTGGCTTTTTCTCGGAGGCTATTCATGCCACAGTCTTCAAACTTGGCCCAAGGATACTTTGTGGCAAGACCTTTCTAAACATACCAATTTGAGTGACCTCTCACAAATGTCAAGGACACAGGGGATCAGGGAATAGGTGAAGAATTGCTATTTGTTTCCTCAAAAACATTACCGATGACATGACTATGTGGAAGTGTCTACTACTTATTCAATTTTAGCCTAAGAACCTGTTGTGTTACCACACAATCCGGGAGGCACTCAGGGAACCCCTAGAGGGGCCGAGAGTTGTCTCCTGTTCCTGCCCATCCAGTTTCGAGTCACATGGTGACCAACCAGTCATGCTACTTAGCTCACGCTGTGCAGACATGTTTTCGATTAGCCTTCAGACTTGACTTTGTTTGGTGTGACCGGTTTGCTTCACTGTTCTTTTTGACTTCTCGTTTGGACTTCTGCTTGCGCCGACCCTGCCTGCGCCCTGTATGGGTCTGTTTTGTTCCCTGAGCGTTCGGCTGCTGCCCTCTCCTGCACCTTGGGTTGTGTGGACTTCTCGGCGCTGTTTGCTGGGACACCGCCTGCTTTCGCACCCTGAGGGTGATATGGAGGTTCCTCCCCCTGTCCCCGCTCCGGCAGAGAGGTAAGGTAGCTGTGTTAGCCCTCGGCCGGCTCCCGGGCTGGGCGCCGGTTCGAGCAGAGGCACCTCATTCTTCTTTTCACTGTTTCTTCGCGCCAAACGCTCGGCTTGCTTGGCGGGGCCCCACGTGCCCGCGCCCGCTCACCTTTCAGGCTGATTGGTGTTGCAGGATCTGGCGCTTACCTGCTTGCTTGTACCTTTGTTGTTCCTTTGTGGTACTATTATGCATCGATGGCTCGCTTAGCTTGGCGGAGCCCCACGTGACCGCGCCCACGCGCCTTTTACATTGATAACTGTTGCAGTGCCAGTCACTTCCTACATGCTTGTCCTTCTCGTGACATTCTGCATCCAATGCTCGCCTTAGCTTGGCGGGGCCCCACGTGCCCGCGCCCTCTCGCATTTCTTGTTGACAGGTGCTGCAGTACCCTGCGCTTGCCTGCATGCTTGTGTTTGTTGTGCCGTGATGCGTCGTATGCTCGCCTTATCTTGGCGGGTCCCCACGCCCACTAGCTTTCAGGTTGATAGGTGTTGCAGGGCCAGACGCTTACTTGCAAGCTTGTACCTTTTTTGTGCCATTATGTTTCGAAGGCTCGCCTTAGCTGGGCGGAACCCCACAGGCCCTCGCCCGCGTGCCTTTGTGTGTGATATGTGTTGCAGTTGCCAGGTGCTGACTTGCACACAATGCAGCTGGTTTCATCGCCGTCGGACAACCACAGGTCTGACTCTCCTGCGCCGGATGCACCTCCGACCACGCTTGCGACACCTGCTCCACATGGCATGAGCTGTGCTGGTCACAGTTATGGAGCTTTTACAGACGCGAGCGCCCGGCACCAGTGTGTGATCCTTCTCCAGTCGAGACGCCATCCCCCATAGCCGGAGCAGTGACCGCACGAGACCACACCGACCTTGTGGAACGGACGCCACACCGGACGCGTGACCCTAGCGCTCCTAGCAGGACTGCTCTCAACGCGATCGCTTCCAGGAAGGAGCCTGCCCGGACAAAGCCCGCTGGTTCCTACGGGGAGCCTATTTGCTGGCAGAGAGCCCGCCTCACTGAGCCCGGCTCGGAGAGACACGTCATGCGCCGTCCCATGTCCGCTGTCAGTCCTCGCTCGTCTCCATTTGAAAGCCCACTGATTCTTACGGGGAGTCGTTTAGCCGGCAGAGAGCCCACCTCACTGAGCCCGGCTAGCAGAGACCAGTGCCAAGAGAGAAGAGCGCGACCACACCGCCCTTGGGGATGCACGCCGTGCCGGACACAGGAGCCCGACGCTCCTAGCAGGACTGCATTCAACGCGACAAGCTCCCCGGAGGGAGCCCGCCTGGAAAAGAAGGTCCGGCTGCCCCCGCTGGTTCTTACGAAACATAATGGCACAAAATGGCCATATAGCTGGCAGAGTGCCCGCCTCATTGAGCCCGGCCTCCTGGGATGCGCCGCACGCCATCCCGTGTCCACTGTCAGTCCTTATTGTCTCTACTCGGAAAGCTCGCTGACTCTTACGGGGAGTCGTTAGCTGGCAGAGAGCCTGCCTCACTGAGCCTGGCTCGCAGAGACCAGTGTCCACTCGTCCGAGGACTTCGGGCAGTTCGAAGCCCTCCCACTCCTCCAGCAGCCCCAGACGCTCGCGCTCACCCGTGGAAAGCTCAGGATGGACGCGGTGCGCGTCACTCCAACGGATGCGGCCCTCGACTAAGTCTTGCGCTTCGGTTCCGCGGCCGTCTCCATGTTGTCTTGTTCTGCTCGCCTCGCCCGCCACGTCGCCTGGCGCCTTTGCCACTTCGGCGCTTGAGTAGGAGCTCTCAAAGGAAACAAAAGAAGGTCCGGCTGCCCCCACCGGTGCTTCGTGCAGAGCTGCCTCGTCCTGCGCGGACGATTGAGCCTAATAGCAGCCGACAGGATTCGCCATCCAGCACAGCACCAAGAGCTCAATTATACCTGTCGATCGACAGAAGGGAATTAGGCCTAGCAGGGGTTCACCACCCTAGGTTTTAGTGAGACCTTGGAGAGCTCGCCCCCCCCACCCCCGCCCTGCAGGGATTGCGTTGGGTCACATGGAAGCCCTCCTGGCAGTAAGAGGACCCAGGCAGCAGAAGCGGGGAAGGATTTCAAGACGCCGACTTGGTACTTACTTACTTACTTACGCCTGTCACCCCTACCCGGGTATAGGCCGTCGACGAGAGACCTCCAGCAACTCCTGTCCTGTGCTTCTCCTTCGATTCTACTCCAGGTGGTTCCCAGTCTCTTGATGTCTGCTTGGAGGTCTCGACGCCAGGAGTTTCTCGGCCTACCTCTTTTCCTCTTTCCCTGGGGGTTCCATGACAATGCCGACTTGGTAAGCCGCATGTTAAGATTGCGTGGTCCAGTGTTAGAGAGTGGCGCTACAGGCGATCCACTGGCGATGATAGCCTCCTTTGGGAGAGGACCAGTGTGGTCAGTTCGATGAGCCGTCGTATGGAGAGTGCTAGTAGACGGCGGAACCCCGAAGCACAGACTTCCCAAAGGTTCGGTCTTAGCGATCGAAGGAACAGTCACAGCGTGTGGAGTCTACAAGTGGCAGGGACCGTATTCGTGTTGATGTCTCGTCTCCTCGCTCTTCACCGTCAGGTCGGAGGTCTAGCTCAAGCGTCTCGCGCCAACGGACTTCGCTGCGGCAACGGACTTCAGAGTTTCGAGTTAGGTGCAGCAGTTCCTCGAACCAGTTGGGTAGCCGTCGCTTTACTCGGGAAACGCAGGTTCAATGACAGCGGGACGGTGCACGGCTGTTACCGTTCTCGTGATGTCTCATCTTCCCTCTCCTCTTCGCCGACGGCGGACAAGTTCGAGAAGGGCGCGGCATGGACCTCGTCTAGACTCCGGGCTTCGGAGACTTCAGCTATGAGCATCAGATTTTGGGACCAGTTTGGCAGGGATCGCGCGGCTGCAGGCGCAGTACGACCTCAGCACCGGACTCTCGGACATCCTTGGACGGAGGCGCCTTCACGGGGACACCGACGCAGCCGCTGGCAAACTGCACCAGATCGCTGAGTCGTTGGCAGGGACGGCGCTTACGTGGTGACGCAGCCTCGATGTCCGCGGCGGGACATTCGTTTGATGACCGTTGGATGGAGGCGGCCTCCCGGGCACACCGAGACAACCACATCTTGGCGCACGGCGGATGATGAGGAGGCGCGCGGTCTGACAAGGACACTGACGCAACCGCACGGGTGAACCGCAGCAGATCGCCGGGCGGACTGACGGGGATCGCGCTTACACGGAGTGAGCGGATCTACTCCCACTCGATCGTCTTCACGCCCTCCCGCTACAGCAGCACCTTCTGCTCCATTGGCGTCCGTCCTTCGGAGACGTTGCGGCCCCAGTGCCCCTGACTCCGATGCTTCGTCCCCTTCTGCGGCCTTGGACAGACACTTCGTGGCGAGCTTCGGGATATCCCCTTGCCTCTCCTCCCCCTCAGCTTCCCTTGCGTCGATGCTTGTCTCTCCGGGTGGGGGACCTCACCTGCTACCACGGTTTGTTTTCTCAAAACACATTACCGATGGTATTACAACTAGGAACCAGTTCTTAGCTAGTTTCTTAGCTAGTCTAATTTTAGCCAAAAAAAATTGTGTACGATAATGGCGATGATGGCAGGCTAGGGGCGCCATAGCTCGGGCGGAAGCCCGCGAACCTCCCTACCGGTTCAACCGCGCATGCGCCCAGCGCTTCCTGTTTCAGTCAGTTTTCTTTGCTCGCCAAAGAAGGTTGTGTACGTCAGTAGCTCTGCCTTTTGGAAGTTTCCTTCTTCGTTTTCGAGTGGAAGTGCCTTTGGGACTTTTGAACTTCGATGCTTCGCCCTGTCTTCTCTGCGGTTAGGAAGACAGGCGGTGTAGAGAACTGTGGGTGAACTGGGTGTGAACTGTGCTCACAGACTCTGGTCTACGCTGTGTCTCCTGACCGGTGCCCTTCGCTTCTCCCTGGCGGCCCACGTGGTTTGTCTGCGCCACGGCCTGGGTGTGTCGGTACTCTGCCTCGTCGCCGGCCTGGACCCTTCTACACTGGGACTTCTCGTGTGCTTGGTTCCCGGTTTGGGCGCCATTTTGGTCGGCTCGTCTTTCCTCTTCTCCCTCTACGATGGAAAGGTAAAATCCTGGTCGTTGCTTCCGTTCGGCGCTCAAGGGAATGGTAGAGCGCCATGCGTCGGCACACACCGTACTGTCTTCGTTTCGCTTCCGCGGTTCGTTTTGCGTGCCTACGGAGGCACGTTCGCTCCCTCTCATTATCCTCTATATTTTGCAGTTGGCAAGTCCGTACCTGTACTAGATGTGGACGTTTCCAATTGCCCAGTGATGGACATGAAGTTTGCCTTCCCTGCTCCGCCTGTACTTCCTCCAAGCCGTGCCTGGTCTGTGCCCCCTGGTTGGAAGAGCAGTGGACCCAGTTGTGGAGCTTTTACGGCCGTAAACAGCCGACACCGATTCGGATAAAGGGTACCAACTCCGGTGAGTCCCATAGCGGTTATCTCCGGAAAACTGGATTGTCACCGCCGCAGCTTCGGCCGCGAGCCCGTCCTACTGCATCGGCAGCTTCCATGGTACCAAATAAAAGTGGCCAAGCACCGGTGACAGTTACCCAGACCCCTAAGCTCAAACAGCGTAAATCTACCGCTTCTCGGCATGATATTATTCCGCTGGTATCCCGTGTAGGTTCTTGCCAGCCGACAGAACTGTCTCCGCCGCGACTTCTGTCGCGTGCCCGGTCGTCGCTGAAAGCACCCACGGAATCGGATTCTGTCTGCTCGCTTCCTCAGTCGTCAGCAGTACTTGAGTCTGGTAAGGAACAGCCCGCGGCTCCGGTTCCTGTCTCACCCGCGGAGGGTACAGTAAACAAGGATGTAGTTCCTCTGCCCCCGCGTTCACCCAACAATAGGGATATGCGTCCCATTAGGACCATTAGCCCTCCTCGACGAGAAGAACAGACACCTCGTACGTTACCCCGCTCCTCAGTTCATGTGCCGCAAGTGGCCACAGTACAGCGAGAAGTCTCTCATCGCTCCCCTTCTGTGCGCCGATTTTCGTCTTCCTGTCGTTCTCGTTCGAGGCACAGGTCTCCGCTTCGACGGTCTCCATCTCGCTCTTCGCGATCAAGTCGCCCTTCTCGGACGTCGTGTAGATACAATCCTTCGGTGGCCCGGCACTCTAGGTCGCGCGCCCCGAACCTGGCATCTTTGTCTTCACGAGCACGCCCTTCTGATCGTCCTCATTCTAGATGTCTGACTCCTTCGGTGTGCCACCACTCTAGTCGTCGCTCCCGGTCTAGGACTCCCCGCTCTCGCTGCGACCGCTCTCCGCTGTCGCTGCGACCGCTCTCCGCTGGACGTCAGGTCTTGCCGTCGCCTTTCGAGCCGCTGCCTGTCTCGGGATCAGTCGCCTCGTCGCTCCTTTCGACATCGCTCTCCGGCAGTGAGCCCAAGGCTTCTTCTCTCCAACCGGGCGAAGCTGCTGGACACTCCCGGCGTCCCCGTCATGTTCCCATCCTCGTTCCTTGCCTTTGGAGGACGACGCACTTAGCCTGGCTCCTGAAGATTCGGTTTTGGCTCTGTTATGTGTGGACAGCCCCTCACGTTCCCTTCCTTCGCAGCAGGATAGATCGGAGCTCAGTCAATTACCTGCGGCAGGTGGACATAGGATGGAGACACTTCGCGCCTTAGATGAAGCAGCTCGTATCATCTCGGCTTCCCTCCCGGCGGAGGACTGCCCACCTTCTCCACCGTTGAAGAAGAGGGCCGCAGCCTTCGTGGACACTGACAGACAATCGAAGACGTTCAAGTCACTTCCACAACCCCCGGGCTTCGCCAGCTTAAGAGATGCCTTCTCCGCTCGCCTTGCTCAGGGCTCCATGGGTCCCCACAGATTCTTCTCGGACACCAGATGGCCGACAGATTTACACATGTGTTTTCGTCAGTCCTGGTATGCGGGACACTCTCAGAGTTTTGTCTGCGCACTTCCGAAGCCAGACCCGTCCGCCTGTGCCTTCGCGGCTACTCCTTCCCGTCGTTTTCTGCTTCCCGGCATCGATCAGACAGCCACGCTCATCTGCAATGCGCTAGCGTCGGCGGGATTTCTGGACCTCCTTACACAAGCTATCGTTCGTCGCATAGAGGACGCTTGGCATCCGTCGCTCGCTACGCTTCTGGGAGATTTACTCGCCCTAGCCGTCTCCGGTAACTGTGCTGCGTACCACACATGTGTCAACGCCATGGCGGCAGCTTCTAACTGTGATCTCTTGCGTCGAGATGCCCTTCTCCGCTCCTGTCCGCTCTCGGAGGACCTGAAGACTCAGTTGCGGCAGGCCCCCCTGGGTGGAGAGCTTCTCTTCGGTCCCGCTTGGCTCGCTGTTAAGGAAGCAAATAAGGACACTTGGCCCTGACCTGCTGTTCCCCCCTCTCAGCCTTCCCGCAGGCCGGTGGGTCACGGCCTGCGGACGGCCAGACCCATCTCCCGACCCTTCACCAGAGCCGGTCGTCTCCTCTCCAGAACTCCGGCCTTTACCCGCTCCCGTCCTGCCCCGGGCTCTGCCGCCGCACCCCCCGCCAGGACCTGGCCCAAGCCTGCCCGTCGCCCCGGGCGTGGCAGGACCCACTGACTTTCGCCCCCCTCGGCCCCTGCCGACCGTTTTAGGGTCTCCTGTTGGCGGGAGGCTGGCCCTACACAGCGCCGCTTGGCGGTCGCTATTCCCCGACGACCCTTGGATTCTCTCTACCATCTCGGAAGGTCTGCTGATCTCCTTTCGGTCTCCGCCCCTGCTACGACGCTCCCTGATGTGGACCACGCTTCCTGCAGACCAGCTCAGGGCAGACGCGTTGCGTTCCGAGGTATCCTCCCTCCTTTGCAAGGCAGCCACAGAGAAGGTGATGCGGCACGACTCCCCTGCCTTCTACAGTCGGCTCTTCGTGGTTCCCAAGCCGGGCGGGAAGTGGCGCCCGGTTATCGACCTCTCAGCGCTCAACAAGTTTATCGTCGCTCTTCACTTCCGCATGGAGACAGCTCGGGCCCTGCGCGCCGCGGTGCAACCTTGGGACTTCGCAGTCAGCCTAGACCTTTCAGATGCATATCTTCACGTCCCCATGCACCCAGCTTCCAGACGGTATCTACGGTTCGCGTTCGAAGGGGTCGTCTACCAGTTTCGGGTGCTTCCCTTTGGTCTCAATCTCAGCCCTTGGATCTTCACGCGCATCATGGACGCCGCAGTAGCCAGAGCTCGCCAGACTTCCATGAGCCACACGTCCAATTACCTCGACGATCTACTTTTGAAGAATCAGGCTGAGTCCGCCTTGACAGAAGACAGAGACTCCATGCTTCACCTCCTCGAGACGCTGGGCTTCCTGGTCAACTTCGGAAAGTCCAACCTCGTTCCGTCGCGCCGGTTCATGCACCTAGGCATGGAGTTCTGCACCGACCTCAACATCGTCCGGTTGCCGCTTCCCCGCATCCAGAAGTTGGTGTCTCTAGCCCAGCAGGTGTCCCAGCTGTCGTCGATCTCCGCCAGACAGTGGCTTCAACTTTTGGGGCTGATCAGTGCTGCAGCAGACCTGATTCCTTTGGGGCGTCTCTACTCCCATCCGCTACAGTTGCACCTGCTCCTTCACTGGCGGCCAGCGACCTCCGACCTCGAAACCCAGATCCCAATCCCAGCGATGCTCCTTCCGCACCTTCTGCCCTGGACAGATCCCTCTTGGCTGGCGACGGGAGTTCCGCTGTACTCGCCTCCCCCCTCCCTGTCCCTCTGTGTTGACGCAAGCCTCTCTGGTTGGGGAGCCCACCTTCCGTCGTTCGAGACTGCCTCTGGTCGGTGGTCCATGGAGTCGCTGTCCCGTCACATCAACTGGTTGGAGCTGAAGGCGGTCTGGCAAGCTCTCCAGGCTTGGGAACCTCAGCTGCTACATCGACGGCTCCTGGTCCTTTCAGACAACTCCACAGTCGTCGCCTACATCCAGAAGCAAGGCGGTACCCGCTCTCCCTCCCTCTGCATCCTGCTGTACCAGGTTCTGCATTGGTGCGAGGATCGGGACATCACTCTCCGAGCGCGTCACATTCCTGGTCACCTGAATGTCCTAGCCAACTCTCTCTCCCGTCGCGGACAACTTCTTCATACAGAGTGGTCGCTATGTACAGACATTTTTCGGTTGATCGGCGCAACTTGGGAGTCACCCATGATAGACCTCTTTGCCACCAGATGGAATCGACAGCTTCCCCTCTTTGTCTCTCCGATTCCGGATTCTCTAGCCTGGGCAGTGGATGCCCTCTCCATTTCGTGGGAGGGCCTCGTAGCTTAGCCTTTCCGCTGACGGTCCTCATTCCCAAGGTCCTACTCAAGCTCAGAGGGTGCAACGCGATCCTTTTCCTGGTGGCGCCGTTCTGCTGGACCAAGTCATGGACGACGGACCTTCTGAACCTCGCTATGGCCCCTCCGCTGCAGCTCCCCGCTCCGCGCACGATGCTCAAGCAACCTTGACAGGCGCTGTATCCCCCTTGCCCAGAGCGTCTCCTCCTCCACGCCTGGAGGTTGTCCGGCAAGCCCTCTCCGCTAGAGGCTTCTCAGATGCAGCAGTGGACGCGATCGCTGCAGCCCGCAGATCCTCGACCAGACGAGTCTACGAAGGCAAGTGGAGAGTTCTCTGTGACTCGTGTGACGACAGGAGCCTCTCCCCTGTTGATCTGACAGTTCCTCAGGTGGCGGATTTCTTTCTCTGGCTGTTCACCGACCAGCGGTTAGCACCCATCACCATCCGGGGTTACCTGGCCATGATCGCGGACACGTACAGACACCTGGGACGGCCGGACCCTGGTTCCTGCAAAGACCTCTCCGACCTTATGGCCCACTTCGGTCTACACCGTCCTACTCTGCGTTCCCTGGTGCCTCGGTGGGACCTGCCCTGGGTACTTACCTGGCTCAACTCGCCTCGCTTCAAACCGATCCAGCTGGCAAGTTTATCGGACATGACGCGCAAGACTTGCTTTCTTCTGGCCCTCGCCTCGGCTTCCAGAGTCAGCGAGCTGCACGCCTTCTCGACGCGTCCCGCTTGTTTACAGTTCCAGACGGACGGTTCGGTACAACTACTGCCCGACCCGACTTTCCTAGCCAAGACCAGATCCCCGTTAGCTGCTCCTCAATTGGTCACCATTCAGCCACTGAGGGAACCAGGCTCTACCCGTGAGTCCAGACAGCAAGACCCGGTGCGAGCCCTGCGGGTGTACCTGCGCCGGACGATGCCGCTTCGCAGGGGACGCACCCGACTTTTCCTTCCTCTGTCCCCAGGTAGAAATGACATCTCAGCCCAGACGATATCATCCTGGCTTCGGTGGGTCATACGATCGGCCTACCAAGACCTCGCCCCAGAGACAGCTAGACATTTACATATCAGGGCACACGAGATCAGAGCCATGGCTGCAAGCCTAGCCTTCGACCGCAACTGTGCAGGAACAGATATTGTGGCAGCCGTGGGCTGGAGAACGGAGACCACCTTCACACGCTTCTACCTGCGGGACCTCTCCGGCCAGCACCAAAACCTGTCGCTGGTAGGGGACATCGTGGCTGCGCAACAACACTCCCTCCCGGCGCCCTAGGCGCCGTAAGTATCTTTGCTAAAATTAGAGGGAGTTTGCTTGCGGGGGGATTGTTACTAGCTTCGATGGCAGCCAATAGGGGCGTTATAGCGGCACCCACCTCCTCTTCGGGATTCCTAGTTGTAATACCATCGGTAATGTGTTTTGAGAAAACAAATGTATTTGTTTTCTCAAAACACATTACCGATGGTATGACATTGTGGAAAAGCCCTTAGCTAGCCTAATTTTAGCCAAAATTTGGTTGTGTCCGTATAAAGGGGAGTTGGCAGGAGTGGGGCGCCATAGACCAGGTCATGGCCTGAATAGTCTCCCCTTATTCCCACCCGGTACGAGAATACCCGTCATCCCTCAGTTTAGTTCTTAGCTAGCACTAGGAAGGTTGTGTCTGTTCGTGCTCTGCGTTTTTTGATCTTGGACCGGTCTTCTGACCTTGGTGGCTGTGAGCTTGGAACTTTGACTTGGAACTTGTGTACTGTGGAGCTTGAGTCGGTTGGGACTGCTTGTGCTCTCTGCTGGGCCGGTTCTCTTTCGTCGACTTGGGGGACTCACTTGCCGACGAGTTAGCTGTTGGGACTTCGAGCTCACTTGACTGTCGCTGCGACGAGACTTCGGAGCCTGGCCGGTCGTGACTGGCGACGAGTTTCTGCAACCGGCTGACAGTGGGTCCACTTCGGTGGAGACTGAGACTGAGACGTGGGTTTGCTACCGTTTGCTGCCATGGACAGGTAATATCTCGGTGAATGCCCTCGACCGGCGCTCTAGGGTGGGAAGGAGCGCCGAGCGTAGGCACGCGCTGTACTCTTTCGAATTTGATGAAGTTCGTTTCGTCATCGCGCGCGTTTTATTTTGCGTGACCTCGGAGGCCACGCTCGCTCGTTTCTTCATTGTACCCTCTTGTTACAGATACCAGGTTCGTACCTGCACGTTGTGTGGCGACTTTCAGTGGCCATCGGACGTGCATGCAGTCTACCTACCCTGTGCTGGTTGCGATTCGACCCATACGTGTGTGGTGTGCGCCCCATGGCTGGAAGAAAGATGGTCGCAGCTGTGGGGCTTTTACCGCCGAGAGCGACCGACTCCTGTCAGGGTACGACTGACAGACCCGGTGCGGAGTACCAAGACGGGAACCAAGCCGGTACCAGTGGCTAAGGCGTCCCGAACAAAGAAAGCTGGCAAGTCGCATACTATCGCGGAGGGCCCCACTGAGGTTACCCTTACCGTGGCGACCTTGAGACCTGATCCTGAACCCTTGCAAGCAGAAGGGATTACAGTCTGTACACCTCTGGAGAAGGCAGACAACTATGATCCTTCCCCCGGACTGGCGTCGGCAACCGAGTCTACGACGCTACCAGTCCAGAAGCACATGGCGGAGCACAGACATGACAGGAGGGAACGACCACGCACAAGTAGTCACACGGTGACACACGAGTCTCGCTTACACCGGGACACGGCCTCAAGAGCTGACCACTCTACTACCCACCGACAGCCCAGAGTGGGAACACGACGGACGGACGAACCAGAGGACAGGGCTCGATCCTCGTCTAGATCTCAGGTTAGTGGAGGCATTCCGATCTCTTCCATTGTGTTAGTTAGAGACAGCCCCCGATCAAGACGCAGCCCGGAGAGACGACGGCCTTCGCCTCTTCGGATTCCTGGTCGCCGCTACCACTCTCGCGCGGGTAGCTCTTCGGACATGAGTGGTTACACTGACGCACGCAGAGACGGCTTACGCGTAGCAAGTCAACGTCGGTGGACCAGTACTGTGGGGCCGAGGCGACATGATAGTCCTCACTCTTCCTTTCGTGGGTCCTCTTCTCGGAGCTGCCATTGTCGTAGACGGTCGCCCTCGCGGGGCCCTCCAGAATCACGTCGGACCCGACCAGCCTCGCACAGCTCCCGCTCTTCACGCCGCAGCCGTTACCCGCGGGATCGCCACCCCGTCGCTCGCTCCGACTCTCTCTTTCGCTGCGCCGCAGAGGTTGCCTCGTCGTCTCAGCAGACGCTGACCAACGCACCGGACAGCCTCTCCGCCACTCCGCCCCATGACAGCTATGGCTCCCGTTGGTCCCGCAAAGGCTCCCGATTCCTCGCTTCTTCCAGCTCGTGTGGATGACGCCATCAGCCTGGCCCCGGAGGACTCGGTGTCGGCCTGGCTGGAATCCTCCCCTACCCCTCGCTCGCAGTCACAGGAAGATACAGAGATTCCTCCAGCTTCACTGAGTCACAGGACGGAGACCATGCGCGCCGTTGACGAAGCTGCTCGGCTCATCGCGGCTGCTCTACCTGCGGAAGATTGTCCTTCTTCTCCCCCTGCTAAGAAGAGCGTCGGCATTTGTGGACTCCGAACTTCACGCTAAACGCTTCAAGTCCCTGCCGCAACCTCCTGGGTTCCGAGACATTCGCGATGCCATCTCCTCTCACCTGCTTCAGGGAGCTCTCGGGGACGCCGGCTTCTTTTCTGACAACAAATGGCCTGCAGACCTGGCGATCGCGTTCCGACAGAGTTGGTACGCCGGACATTCGCAAGCCTTCGCATGCCCGCTTCCGGCAGTGGATCCCCCCGCGCTGTCTTGTGCCAGCCTGTTCCGACGAGCTGGCTTCACCCCGGGCCTGAATCCGACTGCTTCACTCATTCGCAATGCCCTTGCGTCAGCGGGATTTTTGGACTTAGCAACACAGGCCATAGTTCGGCGCGTTGAGGAAGCATGGAATCCTACCATCGCCCCACTTTTGGCAGACATCCTAGCCTTGGCGGTTTCTGGTAACCGTGCAGCCTACCATACCTCCGTTAACGCCATGGCAGCGGCGGCGAACTGCGACCTCATGCGTCGAGATGCGGTGCTACAAGCCTGTACACTTCCTGTTGATATCAAGAACCAGCTTCGCTGGGCCCCCATCGGCAGCGAACTCCTCTTCGGTCCACACTGGCAGTCCGTCAAGGAGTCGAATAAGGATCTGTGGCCTACCCGCGTCGCTCCCCAGCGCTTTCCTCCAGCCCGCAGGCCTGTGGGTCGAGTCTTGCGGCCCGCCAGACCCCCCGCTCGCCCCTTCACCAGTAGTGGACGTCTCTCCCCCCCCCCCCCCCCGTAAACCAGCCTTCGGTCGTCCCGGTCCACCGAATCCCTCTTCCTCGGACGCCGCCGCCCCCGGTTGGCCTAGACCTGCCCGACGTCCCTTCGGGCAGGGTCGGGCCCGTTGACTGCCCACCGTCTCCGCCTCCGCCGATCGCTCCCGGGTCTCCTGTCGGCGGAAGGCTAGCACTACACAGCGTCGCTTGGAGGGCGCTGTTTCCCGACGACCCGTGGATCCTGTCGACTGTCTGCCAGGGCCTTCAGCTGTCCTTTCGGTCTCCCCCTCCTCTGCGCCGGTCTCCTCTTTGGACTGCGGTGCCGACCGACCGGCTCAGGTCCGACGCGCTACGCAACGAGGTGGACGCGCTGCTCCGGAAGAACGCCACGGAGGTGGTGCTACGACACGACACCCCAGCCTTCTACAGCCGTCTGTTTGTCGTTCCCAAGCCGGGGGGCAAGTGGCGCCCAGTGATCGACCTTTCTGCCCTGAACAAGTTCATAGTCGCCCCCGCCTTCCGTATGGAGACCGCTCGAGCCCTCCGAGCCGCGGTGCAGCCCATGGACTTCGCCGTCAGACGCTTACCTTCATGTTCTGATGCATCCTACGGCCAGACGCTTCCTTCGCTTCGCCTTCGCCGGAGTAGTCTTACCAGTTCCGCGCCCTCCCTTTCGGCCTCAACCTCAGCCCGTGGGTGTTCACCAGGATCATGGACGCCGTCGTTGCCAGGGCCAGACGGACGAGCTCAAGTCCTACGTCGAACTACCTCGACGACCTACTCCTGAGGAACCAGGTAGACTCCACTCTGGAGAGGGACAGAGACGCATTCCTAGTCCTCCTCGACTCTCTGGGGTTCATCGTCAACATGGGCAAGTCCGACCTCTCGCCGTCCCGCCGCTTTGTTCACCTGGGAATGGAGTTCCGCACCGACCTCAACGAAGTGCGGCTACCGGAGGCGCGTATCAAGAAACTCGCCGATCTGGCGCGAGAAGTCGCACAACAGGACAGCGTCCCTGCGTGCGTGTGGTTACAACTTCTGGGGTTGATGAGTGCGGCAGCCGACCTGCTTCGCCTAGGGCGACTCTACTCCCGGCCTGTGCAGCTACACCTTCTACTGCATTGGCGACCCTCGAAGGACGACATCGACGCGCTGGTTCTGGTGCTTCCGATGTTACGCCCTCACCTCCTACGCTGGGCAGACCCTATCTGGCTGGCGTCAGGAGTCCCGCTTTATACGCCACCTCCTCACCTGTCTCTCTGTGTCGACGCAAGCCTCACCGGTTGGGGAGCTCACCTACTACCTTCGTTCATCACAGTCTCGGGTCTTTGGCCTCAAGATCTTCTGACCCGACACATCAATTGGTTAGAGCTGAAAGCGGTTTGGCAGGCCTTGATGACGTGGGACTCGCAACTCCGGGGACAGGAGCTCCTGGTGCTGTCCGACAACTCCACCGTCGTCGCCTACCTACAGAAGCAGGGCGGGACCCACTCTCCATCACTGTGCATCCTCCTGTACCAACTGCTTCGCTGGTGCGAGGATCGGGACATCACCCTGCGGTCCAGACACATTCCGGGGCATCTCAACGTGCTCGCCGACTCCCTGTCGCGACGAGGACAGCTTCTCCACACCGAGTGGACGCTGCGGCCGGACATCTTCCAGATGATTGGGGCCAAATGGGAGACTCCCATGATCGACCTCTTCGCGACCCGATGGAACCACCAGGTACCGCTGTTCGTCTCACCAGTGCCAGACCCGCTAGCTTGGGTGGTCGACGCGATGTCCATTCCCTGGGACGGGCTCGTCGCCTACGCGTATCCTCCGTCGGTGATGGTGCCCAAAGTCCTCCTCAAGCTCCGCGGCTGCAACACGATCCTTTTCCTGGTGGCGCCTTTCAGCTGGACCAAGTCGTGTACTACGGACCTGTTGAACCTAGCCACGTGCCCGCCACTACAGCTACCCTGTCCGCGCACGATGCTCAAGCAACCTCATCAACCACTGTTCCATCCGTGCCCAGAGCGGCTCCTCCTACACGCCTGGAGGTTGTGCGGCGCGCCCTCACCAGCAGAGGCTTCTCTAGTGCGGCAGTGGAAGCTATCGCTGCTGCACGCAGACTCTCCACCAGACGAGTTTACGAGGGAAAGTGGAGAGTGCTTTGCAACTGGTGTGGTGACAACGACCTCCCCCCTACGGCTTTGACGACACCACAGTTGGCGGAGTTCTTCCTCTGGCTTTTCACCTTCCAGAGATTGGCGCCAATTACCATTCGGGGATACCTTGCCATGATCGCTGACACATACCGTCACCTGGGCCAGCCCGATCCTGGTGGGTGCAAAGACCTCGCTGATTTGATGGCACATTTTGGCTTACAACGCCCGGCGTTGCGTTCGCTGTTGCCTAGATGGGACCTACCTTGGGTGCTGACGTGGCTCAACTCCGTCCGGTTTGAACCCCTGCAGTTGGCGCGCTTGCCGGACGTTACTTGAAAGACGTGCTTCCTGTTGGCCCTCGCCACGGCGTCCAGGGTCAGTGAACTTCACGCGCTGTCCACACGAGCAGATTGCCTGCAGTTCCGGACAGACGGTTCCGTGCAGTTGTTACCTGAACCATCCTTCCTGGCCAAGACGCGGTCGCCTTTGACGAACCCACAGATGATGACCATTCACCCATTACGTACGACAGACTCCACCCGGGAGACCAGACAACAGGACCCGGTGAGAGCATTCCTGCGCAGGACCAAGCCGCTGCGCCGAGGACGTACCCGCCTCTTTCTCCCTTTGTCCCCAGGTAGACTCGACATCTCAGCACAGACCATCTCCTCCTGGATCCATTGGGTGATCCGCTCTGCCTATCAGGACCTCGCCCCAGGTGCAGCCCAGCTTATGAACATCAGGGCACACGAGGTCAGAGCCATGGCCACCAGTCTCGCCTTCGACCGCAACTGTGCAGTCAAGGACATTGTGGCGGCAGTGGGATGGCGAGCTGAGACCACGTTTGCTAGATTCTACCTGAGGGACCTCTCCACCCAGAGGCAGAACCTCGCCTTGGTGGGAGACATCACGGCGGCGCAACACTCCCTCCCGGCGCCATAGGCGCCGTAAGTATCTTAACTAAAATTATCGGGAGTTTGCTCCGGGAGGGCGGGTCTGAGGGTTGGTCTGTTGGCAGGAGGGGCGTTTTTTCGGCACCCACCTCCTCTTCGGAATTCCACAATGTCATACCATCGGTAATGTGTTTTGAGAAAACAAATGAATTTTTCATTAAAATGAATTTTTTTGAAAAATACTTACCGATGGTATGACTCGAAGGACCCTCCCACCTACCCCGCTTGCCTCAAGTGCGCTAAGGAACTAAACTGAGGGATGACGGGTATTCTCGTACCGGGTGGGAATAAGGGGAGACTATTCAGGCCATGACCTGGTCTATGGCGCCCCACTCCTGCCAACTCCCCCTTATACGGACACAACCAAATTTTGGCTAAAATTAGGCTAGCTAAGGGCTTTTCCACAATGTCATACCATCGGTAAGTATTTTTCCAAAAAATTCATTTTAATGAAAAATTCATTTTTCTTTAAAATGAATTTTTTTGAAAAATACTTACCGATGGTATTACGCGAAGGTCCCTCCCCCCTGCCCCGCTTGCCGCTTTCTACGCTAAGAAAACTGACTGAAGCAGGAAGCGCTGGGCGCATGCGTGGTTGAACCGGTAGGGAGGTTCGCGGGCTTCCGCCTGAGCTATGGCGCCCCTAGCCTGCCATCATCGCCATTATCGTACACAATTTTTTGGGGGCTAAAATTAGACTAGCTAAGAACTGGTTCCTAGTTGTAATACCATCGGTAAGTATTTTTCATAAAAATTCATTTTAAAGAAAAATACATTTCTCACGACGCCCGGCCCTGGCCTCCACAGCTGGCGGACAGACACGTCGACTGGTTGGAGCTGCAAGCGGTCTGACAAGCCCTCATCGCGTGGGAAGCACACCTCCGGCGCCAGAAGCGGCGCGTCCTCTCGGACAACGCGATGGTGGTGCCTACTTTCAGAAGCAGGGCGGTATGCGCTCACCCGACCTGTTCATGCGCCTCTGCCATCTGATGCGCTGGTGCGAGGACCGCAGCTTCCCCCTGAGCTCGACACATCCCCTGCCACCTGAACGTCTTGGCCGACTCTCTCTCCCAGAGCGGCCGCTGCTATGCACGGAGTGGACGCTACGCTAGGACATCGTTCAGATGATCTGCGCTCACTGGGAGACGCCTAGGACCTTTTTGCCACGAGGTGGCATCACCAGCTTCCCCTCTTCGCCTCCCCGATTCCAGGCCCCTTTGCCTGGGCAATCTCCTTCCCGTGGGACGGCCTCCTCGCGTATGCGTACCCCCTGACAGCCTTCGTTCCCAAGTCCTCCTCTAGCTTTAAGGATGCAATGCAGTCATTTTGCTGGTAACCCCGGTCTCCTGGAACCCATCTCGGACCTTCCTCCTCCTCAGCCTCGCCACGGGCCCCCCCTGCTGCTGCCCGCACCGAGCACGGTGCTCAGGCAGCCCCGCCAGCCACTGTTCCACCCGTGCCCGGGGCGTCTCCGCCTTCACACCTGGGGTTGGTGCGGCAAGCCCTCACCGATAGAGGCTTCTCAACTGCAGCAGTGGAAGCGATCGCTACAGCCCGTGGACCCTCGACCAGGCGCATCTACGAGGGAAGACAGCGAGTGCTGGGCTCCTGGTGCCATGACCAGCGCCTCCTCCTCCCCCACCCCACCGAACTGACGTATCCCCAGCTCGCGGACTTCTTCCTTTGGCTCTTCGGAGACCAAGCATTGGCCCCCGTCACCATCAGGGGGCACCTGTCCATGTTGCCGACACCTACCGGCACCTTGGCCTCCCGGACCCCGGCGCCTGCTAAGACATTGCCGACCTTATGACTCACTTCAGCCTGCAGTGTCCAGTACCCCGCTCGCTCATTCCTCACAGGGACCTTCCCTGGGTACCGACATGGCTTAACTCTGCCAGATTCGAACTGCTGTCCTTGGCCCACTTCGCGGATGTGACTCGTAAGACATGCTTCCGGTTGCCTCTCGCCACGGCGACCCGAGTAAGCGAGCTACACGCGCTGTCAGTGCGCACTGCCTGCCTGCACTTAAAGTGGATGGTTCCGTGCAGCTCCTCATGGACCCTGCCTTCCTTGCCAAGACTAGGTCTCCTCTGACCGCGCCACAGGTATTCACCTTACGGCCGTGGCGAGATACAAACTTTCCCCGGGAAAACAGGCAACAAGATCCTGTGCGCGCCCTACGCGTTACCTACGCAGATCCAAAGCCGCCAGGAGAGGACGCTCGCGCCTCTTTCTACCATTTAACCCAGGCAGAACTGACATAACAGGCCAGACGATATCTTTCTGGCTACGCTGGGTCATACGGGCCGCCTACCAGGACCTCTCCCCATAGGGAGCAAAGAGGGTTAGGATACGCGCACACGAGGTACGAGCCATGGCCACGAGCGTCGCATTCGACCAGAACTGCGCTGTCAAGACATCGTGGCAGCCGTGGGCTGGCTGGCAGAATCGACCTTCGCCCGCTTCTACCTCCGGGATCTGGCAGGCCAGCGAGACAATCTCACACTGGTGGGAAACTTACCGCAGTGCAACACTCTCTACAGGCGCCGTAGGTGCACACTTAGCTAAAATTGTCGGGAGTTTGCGGCAGGGAGGATGGCTCTGACTATAGCCCTCTGCGGGGGTGTTTTGGGCGCGGCACCCTCCTCCTTATCACAATTCTTCCACATAGTCGTGTCATCAATAATGTTTTTGAGGAAACAAATTCATTTTTCTCTAAAAGGTATTTTTTTGAAAAATACTTACCGATGACATGACTCGGAGGACCCTCCCACCTGCCCCGCTTGCCGCTGGTGAGCTAAGTATACAGACTGGTTGGTCACCACGTGACTCGGAACCGGATGGGCAGGAATGGGAGACAACTCTCGGCCCCTCTAGGGATTCCCCGAGTGCCTCCCGGGTTGTGTGGTAACACAACAGGTTCTTAGGCTAAAATTGAGTAAGTAATAGACACTTCCACATAGTCGTGTCATCGGTAAGTATTTTTCGAAAAAAATACCTGTTAGAGAAAAATGAATATTTTGACAAATAAAAATTCTCAAATACTATTGACAACTTCAAACCCAAACTTGGTACAATGATACCTGATTAGAAGATCTTTCTATGCATACTAATTTGGTTGATCCCTCAGATAGGTCAAGGGTCATAAGAGCTTAGGAAATAGGTAAAAAAAAAATAGCCATATTTTGACAGAAGATGCTTTTTTCTCAAATACTATTCACAACTTCAAACCCAAACTTGGTACAGTGATATCTGATGGTAAGATCTATCTATGCATACTAATTTGGATGAGCCCTCTGAAAGGTCAAGGGTCACAAGAGACTGGCAAATGTGTGTAAAATGCCAGTTTTTGATAGGATTGTAGTTATTATCAACAGTTTTGCAAACTTTTCAATCAAATTTGGCACAAAGGTAGCTGATGATGATAAGAACTTCCTATATTTTCTAATTTAGTCGACTCATTGCAAAGGTCAAGGGTCATGGGGGGTTTGACAGATATGTGAAAACTGATTAAATTTTGAGAAAACATGGATTTTGCTGGTGCAGAAGCCATCCCTTTACTTATTGTCACAAATGTCGCACACGTGAGCCATAAAGGCTCTGCCTTTCTTGTTTAAAAAAAATCTTTGTTAATTCAAGACTGGAAGACCCCCAGCTGTCTAAGGAATCTGTGTCACAGTGGTATCAGCAAGAGGCATGGATCCTCATGAGCTTTTACAACTGCAGGGGCTCATGAGGATGTATGTCTATTGCAGTTGGATTGTGTTCAGTTTTCCTTGGCAGTTTAAGGGTTAAACCTGTATTTAAAAAATAAAATTTTTGCAAGGCATTTGGTCATTCAATGCAGATGTGTTCAAATGAGAAGACAGTGTGAAGTTACTTTTTACTGGCCCTGTTTTTACCAACTCTCCAGTCTTTTGAATAAACTATGAACCGTTTATTTCAGAAAATAACATTTAGTTTTAACATTATGTCTTAGAAATTAATTTAAATGTAAATACAATTTTATTTTGATTGTAAGTGCCTGTGAATATGACTTGATGTCTGAAACATAAAGTATCAGAAATAATTTGTTATCAGTGTCATTTAGGATTTAACCCTTTGTGTGTCGGTAGCAGTTTTAGCTGCGATCATCGTGACTAAAACCACTACCAACACGCAAAGGGTTAATGTTTTTTGTTCGTTGCAGATGGAGGAAGCGGAAAATCTGTTCGGTTTAGCAACTTGTCAGAAGTTCGACAGTTGTCAGGTAATATGATCTTTTTGTGATGTTATGTGTAACAACTTTTGAAGTATGTGGATTAGGAATACACAAGCATTTTTTGTATAAAAAGAAAAATCCAAACCCAACTCTATTAACCTTATTGATCACGAGCAAGTAAACATTGCTTTGTATCCTCCAGGAGTGTGGTACTTGGTTGGTTTTTAAATGTCATTGTCAATTAAAATGCATGCTGGTTTGAATTTTTTTTACCTTTCACGATACTGGTTTTAAAATCACAGACCAACATGCAAATAGTTTTGCACTGGTGTTGGTGATACATGAGTATTCTCAACATTCACAGCTAGAATCATAAAATTGATGTTCACTGGATTACAGAACCAGTAATGTTTCTGCCTGTTATGTTTTGCTTGCTCACAACTTTATTACAGCATTTGTTTCTCTACCTTATAAATAAGCATGCATCTGGATGAAGATTTTATTTCTTTGTGTTTACATGGGTGACAGTCTTCAGTCCTGGAGATTGATTCTGCTTTTTCAAAATCCTATGAAGCTGAATTTTAACTTTATGGTTCAGATAGAACAGTCATTCAACCAGCCTGTCCCATCTGAAAGAGACAAATTCTTATGAGCCCCTGCACCTGCAGGGGCTCATGAGAATTTATGTCAATTGCGGTCAATTGCTGGCATGGAACATAGGGTCTAGTAACCGTTTTCAGTCCTTTTACTTGTTCGCACTATCAGCCATGCATTCAGCCCCATTGACACACGTTTTCCTAAACTACAGACGATCATGCGGAGGAAGCGTTGATGTCTCGCCTGTCCTACCAGGCCTACTTGAGGGTGGAGGAGGAACGAGCTCGACTCAGCAACAAGCTCACAGTCAAACAAGTGGCCAAACTGGCCTTTATTTTCTGCTTCCTGGTTAGTACCAGTGATCATTGTTCTTTAGCATCAAAAAAAAAAAAAAAAAAAACAGCTTCCAACCCACTGGTACATGGTACATCCGATTCACTAGACAGGTGATTGCTTATAATGATTGTTCTTTAAACATTTCACTGTAAAATTATGTTGCTGAAAGCAGGGCTGATTCAGCAGCAAATAATCACATGTTCTAATGAACCCGGATATGATTAGGCTTAGCAAGGGGCAAAGAACATTGAAAGCTCCCATAGACATGAGGGCTCAGACATGGTTCTTTGCCTTTTGCAGTTGGGTGGTTTCTCTTGCAGTAAATGGGTTAAAAGTTGCTGCATCCAGGGTGCTTAAGTTAGTTAGCCAATACAGGGGGTTCTCAACGAGTTTTATAGTGAGGTTTCTTTATCATCCTTGTGACTGGGCGATAATGCTCTCTGTTGCCAAGTGATGCTTACAGTGTGTGCCTTTGTTTCAGTGGTTCTTTGCCAACTACACATTTCAAAAAGGCCTGATGGACACAGAGGCAGGCATTGTTACAGTTCTGTCTTCCACGTCCGGACTCTTCACATTGGTTTGTGCTGCCATCTACCCCAGCTCTCAGGGGGACAAGTTCACCTTATCAAAGCTAGTTGCAGTCTTAGTCAGGTGAGATTTGTAGAGATGAAGTTATTTGCACATTTTGCATAGTGAAAAGTGTGTGTGTACATTCAAGCATGTTATGGCACAGTCATTACTGATAATGATTGGTAGCAGGGGTTTACTACATGGACCCTTGTAGTCCTGAGGGAGGTCAAAGTAACCATTGTACCCTGAAGGCGGAAGGGGTACAATGGTTACTTTGATCTCCCTCAGGCCTACAAGGGTCCATGTAGCAAACCACTTCAACCAATAACATATTTGTTTTCATTCCTCTGCTATTTTCAAGAAAGCAAGCTGGTGAAAGGTCACTGAATAATGCAAGAAGAAATCTTTTGACCTTACTCACACCAGACATGACTGACATCAGTGACAATAATATATACATCAAAGACTTGTGACGTAATATAAGATCTTTCACGATGTTGCCGTATATCATAGACTTATGATTTAATATAAGATCTTTCACGATGTTGCCATCTGCACAACTGGCAGCATTGTCTACTAATCGTCAGGATAATGCAGTGGAAGAGGTGAGTGACTGCCTAAAAAAAAAAAAAAGAATTCTTGAATAAAGTAGTCGCATAGGATGTTGATGTGCTTTCGATTCCGCAAAGGCTCTTTGTTTAGTGGTCTGTTGTATAAAATTGTTGCAAATGTGTGCTACAAACAGCTCTTGTAGTGTGCCTATTGTTTCGAACAACACTAAGTAACTTTGTACTTTGGAACGTTTTGGTGCTCTTTTATGGTACAAAACTGGTATCCAAAACTCGTCACAAAGAGGGCTGCAATCGACATGGGGGATATAGCTTAGTGGATAAGATGCTGCACTGGCAGCCGTAAGGTCCCAGGTTTGAATCCTCTTGTAGGCAGGAATGGGATGTAGATTTATTTCTTCAAAAACATTACTGATGACATGACTTTATGGAAGTGTCTATTACTTACTCAATTTTAGCCTAAGAACCCGTTGTGTTACCACACAACCCGGGAGGCACTCGGGGAACCCCCAGAGGGGCCGAGAGTTGTCTCCCGTTCCTGCCCATCCGGTTCCAAGTCACATGGTGACCAACCAGTCATGCTACTTAGCTCACGCTGTTCAGATGTGTTTGCCTTAGCCTACGGACTTGGCCTTTGCCTTGTTCAACCGGTTGCTTCGCCGGTCTTCCGGACGCCTTGACTTCTTGTTGGATTTCTGCTTCGCCGGCCCTGCCTGTTCCCTGTGTGGGTCTGCTTGTCCCTGCTCGTTGGCTGCTGCCCTCTCCTGCGCCTTGGGTTGCTTGGGCTTGGGCTACTCGGTGCGGTTTGCTGGGACATCGCCCGCGTTCGCGCGCTGTGGCAGTTATGGAGGTTCCTTCCCCCGTTCCCGCTCCGGCGGAGAGGTAAGGTAGCTTGTTAGCCCTTGGCCAGCTCTCGGGCTGGGCGCCGGTCGAGCAGGGACGAAACATTCTTCATCTTCGCTGTGGCTTTTTCGCGCCAAATTTGCCTCTTAGCTTGGCGGGGCCCCATGTGCCCGCACTCGCTCACCTTTCAGCTGATTCGTGTTGCAGGATTTAGCGCGTACCTGCTGGCTTGTACCTTGTTGTTTTGTGTAGGGTACTATTTTGCGTCCATGGCTCACTTAGCTTGGTGGGGCCCCTCGTGCCTGCGCCCTGTCGCCATTACCTTGATAAATGTTGCATTGCCAGACGCTTTCTTCACGCCTGTAGCTGTCGTGACATGCTTGTGTTTTGTTGTACTTCATGCGTCGTATGCTTGTCTTAGCTTGGCGGGGCCCCACGTGCCCGCGCCCTCTAGCTGTTACATGGATAGGTGTTGCAGGATCAGACACTTACTTGCAGGCTTGTACCTTATTGTTTTGAGCCATTATGTTGCAAAGGCTCGCCTTACCCGGGCGGGGTCCCACAGGCCCTCACCAGCGTGCCTTCAGGTATGTTATGTGTTGCAGTTGCCAAGTGCTGACCTGCACGCAATGTGGAGGGTTCCAATGGCCGTCGGATAACCACAAGGTCTGTCTCCCCTGCGCCGGATGCGCCTCCGACCACGCTTGCGACACCTGCTCCACCTGGCCTGAGCTGCGCTGGTCGCAGTTATGGAGTTTGTTTCCTCAAAACACATTACCGATGGTATTACTAATAGGAAATGTTACCTAGCTAGCCTAATTTTAGCCCAAATTTGGTTGTGTCCGTATAAGGGAGTGTTGGCAGGTGAGGGGCACCATAGTACAGGCAGTAACCCGAGTAGCCTCCCTTACGTCCCATCCGGTATGAACTCACCCGATATGCCCCAGTTTAGTTCTTAGCTAGCCTGTAGACGGTTGTGTTCGTACATCGCTCTTCAATTCCTACGGTTTGGTTGTGACCGGTCGTCTTGTGACTTTACCTTACTGTTCTGGCTTACTCGCATTGTGCTGGCTTGGAGTTCACTCGAGTGTTTTGTGCCTGGGACTGTTTCGAACTTGGCCTGGAGATCACGCGGATTGTGACCGGTCGTCTTGTGACTTGCTGTTCTGTTTTGGACTTAGCGTGTCTGTGACTTGGAGCTCACTCAGATGGTGCGGGCTTGGAGCCCATTCGTCTTGTGCCTGGCGCTGTTTCGACTCGGACGTGCCTTGCCTGGCGGGCCTGTGGCGGCTTGGTCCCGGGTGGTGACTGTGAGTCTGGTGGGTCTCGGACGTCGCTTCAACATGCATGGGTTTGCTTCTCGCACTGAATGGCCAGGTAAAATCTCGGGGAATGCCCTCAACCGGCGCTCAGGGGAAGGGAAGAGCGCCGGGCGTCGGCACGCTCTGTGCACTCGTTTGATTTCGTTCTCATCTTCGCACGCGGTATTATTGGTGCGTGGCCTCGGTGGCCACGCTCGCTCGTTCTTCTTTATGCCCTCTATGTTGCAGTTACCAGGTACGTACCTGCACGCAATGTGGCGATTTTCAGTGGCTTGTGACGAGCATGCAGTCTGCCTGCCCTGTTCTGGCTGTGTGTCGACGCATCCCAGTGATGTATGCGCCGCCTGGCTGGAAGAGAGATGGTCCCAGCTGTGGGGATTCTACCGCCGTGAACACCCGACACCTTTCAGAGAGCAGCCTTCAGTTCCCGCTTAGAGTGACACAGATGGACCCAGTACATTCCCTTGACCATGATGAATCGGACAGTAGGACAAATAATGCGCAGATTACCGCGGATGGGGCTAGTAAGTTGCCCTTGACCGTGACGAAGTGGAACAGGACAGCTACCACAGCGCACTTTACCGCGGATGGGGCTAGTAAGCTGCCCTTGACGTGGACGAAGTGGAACAAGACAGCTACCACAGCGCACATTACCATGGATGGGGCTATTAGTTGCCCTTGACCGTGACGAAGTGGAACAGGACAGCTACCACAGCGCACATTACCGCGGATGGGGCTAGTAAGTTGCCCTTGACCATGACGAAGTGGAACAGGACAGCTACCACAGCGCACATTACCACGGATGGGGCTATTAGTTGCCCTTGACCGTGACAAAGTGGAACAGGACAGCTACCACAGCGCACATTACCGCGGATGGCACTTCTAAGGTACTCATGACCGTGACGAAACGGACCAATCCTACTACTTCCGGGCAGACATCGGCACCCGAACATACGACGATCTTAGCTTCGGGCCAGACGGCAGAACACAGTAAGTTTCCCTTGAACGTGATGTATCGGACCAGTAGGACGGCTAATGCGCAGACCACGGATAGGGCTATTAAGTTACCCATGACTGTCACATTGGGACCAGTTTTACTACCTTTGCGCAGATTACCACGGAATGGGGTTTTTAGTCACCCAGGGCCGTGCGGAATCAGACCGATCCTACTACTTCCGGGCAGACGTCGGCACCCGAATTACGACGATCTTAGCTCCGGGCCAGACGGCGGTTCGCAGTCTGGACAGAAAGGAGGTGTCGTGCTCGGAGTGTCGGGAAGACAGACACGAGGCGCACTCGCGATGGGATTCCACCTCGAGGAACTTACGCTCGGCTTCTCGATCGCAGGTCGTGATGGGCGTCCTCGTCCAGACAAGCTCTACACGTTTTGGCGCTAGCCCCCGACACAGACAGGCATGAACCTGCTGCATTCAGGGATCGTGAGCACTGCAGGACTGCTGCACGTTCCACAGGTCAGGGATGTTGTGCCACGCCCACACTCCCCCATCATGGAGACGAGACCTGTACGTAGTTGGGAGGAAGAAGGTGGCACACGCGGTGCTTCAGAACGAGAGGCACGATGCGCACACACGACAGAATCCCGTTCCTAGAGGCGACGAGCGCTCGGCTTCCCGATCGCAGTGAGGAGCTTCCATGGGCCAGTTCAGCTTCTACCGGGAAGACGCCAGTACAGGCTTGTAAGGCGGTCTTAGCCCCGGATCAGGCGGCGGAACGCAGAAGCGGAAGGACGGTGGCACGGTCAGTGCTTAGGGCAGAGAGGCATGAGGCGAACTCACGACGGGATGTCGCCTCCGTCTCGACTACCGGGCCAACATCAGCACTCGCGCCATCAACGGTCAAGGTCCCGGACCAGACACTCCACGGCCAGATGAACGGACGAAACGGAAGAGCGCGCGCTCGCTGCGCAGAGCCACGCGGCACTAGCCTAGCGCACGCCGGGACCTGATACTCGTCAGGTCTCCGTATGTTTGGCATCCCACTCGCAGGTCAGTGACGAGTCTCCAAGAGCGCCCTCACCACATAAGGGAACCACGAGCCGATCGCGCGATGAGCCCTCGCTTCCCATCTTCCATGGGACGTAAGCAGGGCAAGAGGACCACTGGGGGTGGGAAGATCCGAGCGCACCACCGCTCTTGGGACAGGACGCCATTACTACAGACCGTGGCCTGAGTTGTTGCGGCAGGCACCGTGTGGACTCTGTCCTTTCTCACCGCCACCTCGGGCTCCTACATGCCAGAGGGACTACAGTACCGCTGTCCGAGAATACTATAATTCTACAGAAGCGTTCTGCCTCTTACCAGTACCCCCAGCGACCTTGGACTTGCCTTCTGCTTACATCGGAAGGCTTCAACTCCAGGGTTTTCCATGCCTTGTTCCCTACACACCTCAGTGGAGGCCCATAGGAGGAGTACGTGGGGGGGGGGGGGGGGGGGGGGATTCTAGGCTGTGTTCATATGTTAACGCACTTACAGTGGGCAGGTAACTTAGTGCTATAGAGTTGGGCCGTTCTTGTTTTTGTTTTTTTTCTCCTTCTAGCTTCGTCGACCGACGCCAGGTTCCTGCACTACTGCCTCGACCTCCTGATCGCTGGTGCCGACTATGACAGTCGACTCGCGCTCCTGCCAGGTGGGCATCTTGTGCTTCCACTTCACCGGCCCTAGATGTTGTTAGTGCGGATCCGGACGGAGCCTCCTGGGAGCAGTAGGATTCGGCGCATCCCCAGACAACCCGTCGCCAGCCAGGGTCTCCCAGGGTTCTACCGCCGCGGTTCATCGTGGTGGGCATGACCAGTAGGGTGCTTCCGGGCTACTCGTGGACTTCTTCATTCGATCTTCCCTACCTTAGAGGTCAGAGCCCTCTTGATGACAGCTCGAGTTCTCTTCGTTTCCCTCGACAGGCACGACTTCTGCTTCTTCGCAAGCACTTCTGACGTCACGCCTCCTTGGGATGGAGTCTCGCTCAGTCTTCACGTACGGCGATTTCCAGAGCGGCGATTTCAGCGGAGGACGCACTCAGCGCGAGGGGTTTTCAACAGTAGGAGCCCGCCTTAGACTGGTGTACCGCAGCAGGCCTCTTCCCTTGCTGCTTCAGTGTCTTGGCTGTGGCAGTTCCGGGTGCCCCGGATGATGTTCTGCAGACGACCGTCTCCTCCTTCGCTGGGCGACTCTCGCGACGGGACTCTCTACACACATTTATCCTGTTGTCCCTTCGCCGTCGCAAGTCTCGCCAACAGGGGAGTTCACCTGATTACGACAGACTTCTCAGCCTCCTAGGGATCCAGCTTCGGGTTCGTTGGCGACGTCTGGTCCTCCTCACCATCTTCAACAGCCTCGCATTCTTTAACCGGTTTCTGCGGGGCGGGCCGCGGTTCCTCGTCCGTCCTCGCCCAGTGGCCGCTGGTGCTGGATGGAGACTTCACTGTCCAACCGAGGATCTTCAGGGACTTCTGCGGGACATGCCGACGCCTCTCCGCTTCGCCTTCCCCATTCATCTCCGCAGCCCGGAGCGGTCGTCGCCCTCCACCTCATGGGAAGAACTCTCATCCCACCGACCTTTGGTGCTTCAAGCTCCGGCTCCGGTTCAGTGGCGACGCGGACCTGACCAACGACGGACCACCAACACGTTGATGTCTACAGCCCGAGACCTCTTCCCCCGCGCCTGGACGTTGTGCGACAAGTCTTCGCCACTAGAGGTTCTCCACGCGGCTGGGGTACCCTTTGATATGGTTGGACACTCGACCGGACGAGCCTGCGACAGGAGGGACGTGTCCTGGGTGGCTGTTGGACCGTTGGACGCATCTTCCTAGGGGATCAGGCGATTCCACGGCGGTGCTCTCCGTTCTCCGGTTCTTCCCCTTCTTCCTGGACACCCTTGCGGTTAGGGGCTACTGGACAGGGTCGCTGATGAGGACCACCCCAGATCGACCAAATCAGGTGCCGGCAGCCAAGTGTGGTACCAGACCCTCACGCCGTGAGAGTCTCTCCGTTGGCACCAGGAACTCCTAGTCTTGGCCGACATCCCCACCGTCCTCCCCTGCTTCCGGAACAGGGCGGGACCGCCATCACTCGCTTGCTTCCTGCTCCACCAGGCGTTCCGCTGGGGCGAGGATCGGGGCATCGCAATTCGCGCGAGACACTTCCCGGGCATCTGACTGTTGTAGCCGACTCTCCCCTGCTTTGCACTAATTGCAGCCAGCTTCTCCAGACTCTCTGGCCAGACATCTTCCAGAAGACTGAGACCATCTGCGAGACTCGCATGTTCAACCTCTTCGCGATGAGGACTTCCTCTCCACGCACAAGGAAGCTCAAGCAACCACGACAGGCGCTGTACCAGGGACTTGGCGCGGCAAGACCTCACCAGTAGAGGCTTTTCCAGGGCGGTGGTGGATGCTATCGCTTCGACATGTGGACCCTCGACCAGACGAGTTCCGAGGTATGTGGCGAGCCCTGGGCGACTGGTGTGGCGACATCCTCTCTTTCCACACGGGTTGACGGTGCCCCTGCTGGCGCGGTTCCTCCTTGGCTCTTCACCACCAGAGTCGTCTGACGCCAATCACCTTTCGGGGCTTCCTCGCCATGATCGCCGACAACTACCGGCTGGGGGGGGCGGCCCTATCCTGGTAGCTGCACAGACCTTGCCGATCTGATGACGGCTACTTTGGTCTGCAATGCCTGGCCCTGCGTTTTCTGGTACCGAGATTAGATCTACCTTGGGTGCTTCCATGGATCAACTCAGACAGTTTGAACCTCTTCGGTTGGCACGCGTGCCGGACGTGATGCGGAAGATGTGCTTCCCCTTGGCCTAGCCTCGGCTTTCAGGCTCAGTGAACTTTACGCGCTGTCGACACGCCCAGATTGCTTGCAGTTCCGGACGGATGTACCAGTGACAGGCTCCGCCCGGGAGACCAGACTACAGGACCGGTGAGGGCCTTACGTGTGTACCTGCGCCGGACCAAGCCGCTGCGCAGCGGACGCACCCGGACGGATGGCTGCGTGCAGCTGCTACCTGAACCGATCTTCTGGCCAAGAAGAGTCACTTACCAGTGACAGGCTCCGCCCGGGAGACCAGACTACAGGACCGGTGAGGGCCTTACGTGTGTACCTGTGCTGGACCAGCCCGCTGCGCAGCGGACGCACCTGCCTGTTTCTCCCTCTGTCCCCAGGTAGACGTGCCTTCTCAGACCAGACCATCTCTTCCTGACTCCGATGGGTGATTCGCTCGGCCTAGCATCTCGCCCCAGATGCAGCCAACGTATGTACATCAGGGCGCGTGAGATCAGAGCCATGGCTGCAAGCCTCGCATTCGACCGCCACTGCGCTGTCAAGGACATTGTGGCGGCCGTGGGATGGCGATCTGAGACTACCTTGCCTGCCTCTACCTCAGACCTGCCAACCACTACGATTTTGCCGTATTTTCCTACGCTAACGTTCCCAATACTACGCTACTACGATCCGTAATGAAATTCTACGCTGAAGAAAAAAATATACCAAAAACTGTTTTGGTGTTGTTTTCGGTTTGTAGTCGGTAAGGGCATGCGGTTTGGGGCCAATGAGAATGAGCGGAGCGAACTTCCAGTTTTCCCAGCATGCATCATCCCAGCATTCACAAAGTGCGTCAGATAAACAACGGCCTGAACCATGCCGAAGAGAAAGGAACCCGAATCGAAAAGCGCACCTCCTGAAAAGAAGAAAGTTCCGGTCGCTATAATTATATACGGCAAATTTCTGTCGTGCTTTGACTCTATCAGACAATAAAGTTGTGTTGTATTGAGAAATTCCCGTGCATCATCAAGCGTTCGGCATTGAGCGAAAAGTAACTTACGTGCTAAACTACGCTTGACATCTCCAAAACTACTACCACTTGTCTAAAATTCTACTACCATAGCTGTGTAGGGGTTGGCAGGTCTGCTACCTGAGGGACCTCTCCGCCCAGCGGCAGAACCTTTCGCTGGTGGGAGACATCGCAGCAGCGCAACACTCCCTCCCAGTGCCATAGGCGCCGCAGATATCTTAGCTAAAATTATCGGGAGTTTGCCTTGGGAGGGCGGGACTGAGGGCCAGTGTCTTGGCTAGGGGCGCTATAGCGGCACCCACCTCTTCGGGATTCTTCGTATTAGTAATACCTTCGTTAATGTGTTTTGAGGAAACAAATGAATTTTTCTTTAAAACGAATTTTTTGGAAAAATACTTACCGATGGTATTACTCGAAGGTCCCTCCCACCTGCCCCGCTTGCCGCCAGTTCGCTAAGAAACTAAACTGAGGCATATCGGGTGAGTTCATGCTGGATGGGACATAAAGGAGGCTACTCGGGTTACTGCCTGTACTATGGTGCCCGTCACCTGCCAACACTCCCTTATACGGACACAACCAAATTTTGGCTAAAATTAGGCTAGCTACCCTAGACCAACTGATTCGTGAGCTGCTTTTTGCTGATGACGCTGCCCTCGTTGCACACACAGAGAGAGCCCTGCAGCGCATCACGTCCTGCTTCGCAGACGCTGCCCAGCTCTTTGGACTCGAGGTCAGCCTGAAAAAGACAGAGGTCCTCCATCAGCCGGCACCCAAGACAGTGTATCGCCCTCCTCACATCACCATTAGCGAGTCTGAACTAAAGTCAGTGCACCAGTTTACTTACCTTGGCTGCATTATCACGTCGGACGCCAAGCTGGACAAGGAGCTTGACAGCAGGCTGGCAAAAGCGAACAGCGCTTTCGGGCGACTTTTCAAGCGGGTGTGGCACAATCAACAGCTGAAAACAGGCACCAAGATCAGCATGTACAGAGCTGTGGTCCTCACCACCCTGCTGTATGGTTCCGAGTCCTGGGCCCTCTACCGCAGCCAACTACGACTCTTCGAACGCTTCCACCAGCGCTGCCTGCGTACCATCCTGGGCATTCACTGGAGTGACTAGGTCACCAACGTCGAGGTCCTTGAACAGGCTGAAACTGTGAGCATCGAGGCCTTGCTGCTGCGGACACAGCTCCGCTGGGCGGGGCATGTCTCCAGGATGGAGGATCATCACCTACCAAAGATCACCCTGTTTAGCAAGCTTGCTACTGGACACCGTGACAGAGGGGCACCAAAGAAGAGATACAAAGACTGTCTCAAGAAGTCACTTAGTGCCTGCCAAATCGACCACCACCAGTGGTCCTCGCTTGCTGTGGATCATGACACCTGGCGCTCCACCATACAAGGCAGCTGTCTCCTTTGAGGACTCTCGCAGAGCTAGCCTTAAGGACAAACGGCTCAGGAGAAAAAACAGAGATGCCGCAACTCAGAACCCTGGCCATACCTTCCCCTGCAGCCACTGTGGTCGAACCTGCCTGTCCCGGATTGGCCTCCGCAGCCATGAACAAGCCTGCAGACGTCGTGGGCAACTCCTATAAAATCTTCGTTCGCGAAGTCAAGCCAAGAGAGGTAACATTTCCTATTAGTAATACCATCGGTAAGTATTTTCGAAAAAATTCATTTTAAAGAAAAATTCATTTTTACAGACGCGAGCGACTGGCACCTGTGTGTGATCCGACTCCAGTCGAGGCGCCATCCCCCATGCTCGGAGCAGTGACCGCACGAGACCGCAACGACCTGGTGGAAAGGACGCCACATCGGACGCAGGAGCCCAGCGCTCGGAGCAGGACTGCTATCAACGCGATCGCTTCCAGGAGGTAGCCCGCCCAGACAAAGCCTACGGGGAACCTAATTACAGGCAGAGAGCCTGCCTCATTGAGCCCGGCTGGGAGAGACGCGCCACGCGCCGTCCCATGTCCGTCAGTCCTCGCTCATCTGCAAGAAAGCCCGCTGACTCTTACGGGGAGTCGCTTCGCCGGCAGAGACCCCGCCTTACTGAGCCCGGCTCGGAGAGACCTTTAACCGCGCGTCCGAGGACTTCAGGCAGTTCAGAGCCCTCACGCTACTCCAGCTCTACCAGACACTCACACTCTCCTGTTGGCGAGCGTAGGAAGGTCCACGCTTCGTGCCGCTCCAGGGACCCTAGCCACCTCCGTTCTTCGGCGGCATCGCGCTCGACAATGTCCTTCCCTCGCCCGGCCTGCCGCTCGTCTCGTCCCTCCCTTCCGCGCCCGCCCCACCACCCTTTGCCCCCTCCTCGTCGGCTCCCTGGTAGGAGCCCCACCCCCCCTCGGCTTTGTTGGCACCGTTCGCGTAGTCGCAGTCACTCGCCGCGCTCCGGATGCCCTGCCCGTGGCATCAGGTCTTCGCCACGTCATGCCGCCTCCTTGCACATCGCCCTGTCATCATCAACAGCTCCCCCTCGATTCGGGTCGCTTCCCCTCCTCCTCCTATGGCCGCTGGCGGTTGGATGTCGTCGCCCTTAGCCCCCGTCTGCGTCGCCGGACCTCCTCCCCCTGCCCGGTGGAGGCACGGCTTTACCAGCCAGTGCTGGCGCCTAGCACTTAGTTCGCTTCCAGCTGCCAGCGAGATAAGGCGCCGCGAGGTCACATTCCACTCTCGCCCGCTCATTCTATTTATATCGCTTGCTACTGTGGGGTACACGGCGTGACCGGGGCTCTGCCGCTATAACAACTACCTACACATTTGTATTCATAACACATCTCTGCCTACAGTGACTGTTGTGGAAGCAACATCGTTCAAAAGTTGAAATTCTCACCTACACACTGATACCAAATATGACAACATTACGACTTGCACTTGTGTAGCAGGTTATGGTGAAAATAAAGAGAACGGGAATTTGTTGATGTACGATGTCGGTGTTTGTTGTGAAATTGACAAAGTTCCCACAGCCATAACACGAAGACGCTACTTTTCCCAACGAAACACACTTGCATGCATAAGGGTCAGCATGCCTACAGTAAGTATCACTTAGCGGATTTTGGATTCATGGTGGGGGATGAAAGCAGGAGGGTGGTTAATGAGGTCACTGACAGGTCGCGTGTTTGCGGTACACGGCGTGACCGGCGCTCTACCGCTATAACAACTACCTACTGGTTTGTATTCATAACACAAATCTGCCTGAAGTGACTGTTGTGAAAGCAACATCGTTCAAAAGTTGAAATTCTCACCTACACACTGATACCAAACATGACAACATTACGACTTACACTTGTGTAGTAGGTTATGGTAAAAATAAAGGGAACGGGAATTTGTTGATGTCGGTGTTTGTTGTGAAATTGACAAAGTTCCCACAGCCATAACACAAAGACGCTACTTTTCCCAACGAAACACACTTGCGTGCATAAGGGTCAGCATGCCTACAGTAAGTATCACTTACCGGATTTTGGATTCATAGTGGGGGACGGAAGCAGGAGGGTGGTTAATGAGGTCACTGACAGGTCGCGTGTTCTGGCATTTCTCGCCCGCAGCCGTCTCGGTACTCCACAGACTGCTATTGCCATCCCGAAATACGATCAGTCCATAACAGGTCACAATATTCAACAGTGTTTTTAAACATACCTTGAGGTTTAACACATTTTCTGACACACTAGACATAAGAACCGTTTTACGGGGAGTAGACGTCGGCGGAATAAAAACTTGTATACCACTATCACCTTCATTAGTGCTGTTATCAGTGTCAGTGTTATGAGTGTCACATTCCGCGGATCGAAACGATCGTTTCTTTCCATGCCGGGAACCCCGCTTCGCTGGTCGTCCTCCTTTACCTAGCTGCATGAAGTGAACACACGCGACACATTCTTCAACACTCGTATTTGGATGGAACATGGTCCAAATGTGTTGTGATGAGGCAATATCAGACGCCGCATTTCGCGTTGTCTCCTCGGACACACGTGTTTCAGTCGAGTCTATCCGTTTCATCCGACAATAGCAACTCCTACACATTGTTTTGGAGTGCATCATGTCTTTGTCTTCCTGGATATTAATTCCATAACACTTGTGGATTAAGTGTTCATAATTGATACAAAGAAATGACTTTTTATCCGTGTATCTCTTTTGTGATCTCTCGCCACATATTCTGCACAATGCATTAACTCTCATTGCATGGAACACACCTGTGTGTACACAGACTGTACGCGTTTCATCAGACTCCATCATGATCAAAAGTTAAATCAAAAGTACATTTACAAGGTTGACTGTTAGTGTTACACTATTTCCCAAGAAAGAAACGTGGCTATCTCCTCAATAGTATCCGTGTAACTAAGCCCTCTCTTTCCCCAATGCCGGGAGTGTACACCAAGTCGGATGTCTGGAACTTGTCTGTCGACACCTGTCAGTGACCTCATTAATTACCCTCCTGCTTCCGTCCCCCACCATGAACCCAAAATCCATTAAGTGATACGTACTGTAGGCATGTTAACCCTTATGCATGCAAGTGTGTTTCACTGGGAAAAGTAGCGTCTTTGTGTTATGGCTGTGGGAACTTTGTCAATTTCACAATAAATTCTCGTTTTCGTACATCAACAAATTCCCGTTCTCTTTATTTTCACCATGACCTGCTACACAAGTGCAAGTCGTAATGTTGTCATGTTTGGTATCAGTGTGTAGGTGAGAATTTCAACATTTGAACGATGTTGCTTCCACAACAGTCACTTTAGGCAGAGATGTGTTATGAATACAAATGTGTAGGTAGTTGTTATAGCGGCAGAGAGCCGCTCACGCCGTGTACCGCTCAGTAGTGCGATATAAATAGAATGAGCGGGCGAGAGTGGAACTCGCGGCAGCCTTATCTCTCTGGCAGCTGGAAGCGAACTAAGTGTCGGCTATGGTAAAGGCGTGGAGGACGAGACCCTGAGCCTGCTGGTCGAGGACTCCCGTCTCCACTCTTCTCGGTGGTCTTAGCCGCTCGCCTTCGCCTCGCTCTCCTTCTTCCGACTCCTCGGTTTCCCACAAGCTGGCCTCTTCGTCGCGTACGGACACCGTGCTTTCCCTGGACGAAGCTGCTCGTCTCATTGCCGCCGCGCTTCCCGCGGATGACTGCCCTCCGTCGCCTCCGCTCAAGAGGAAGATCTCCGCGTTTGTTGACGCTGGAAGACAGGTGAAGAGATTCAAGTCACTGCCGCGGATGACTGCCTCCGTCGCCCCCGCTCAAGAGGAAGATCTCCACGTTTGTTGATGCTGGAAGACAGGTGAAGAGATTCAAGTTGCTGCCGCAGCCTCCCGGCTTTCGTGACCTGCGCGACGCCTTCTCCGCGCACCTTCTGTCGGGTTCCCAGGACTCCGAATTCTTCTCGGATCGTAGGTGGCCAGCCGGACTCGACATTGCTTTTCGTCAGGACTGGTACTAGGGTCACTCCCAGGCGTTCACCTGCCCTCTTTCTGCTGTGGATCCACCGGCCTTGGTGCAGGCTGGAGGCGCCGCCCTGCTGAAGCACGCCCTGCCCCGCGGACTGGACAAGACTGCCTCACTCGTCCGTAACACCTTGGCCTGCGCAGGATTCCTGGAGCTGCTGACCCAAGCCTTTGTCCGCCGCATCGAGGACGCCTGGTCTCCTAGGAGACCTACTCGCTCTCGCGGAAGCAGCCAACCGGGCAACGTATCACTCGTCAGTCAACGCCATGGCTGCCGCCTCCAACTGCGACCTGTTACATCGGGATGCTGTGTTGCTGGCCTGCCGCGGAATGCCCCCCTGACTCAGCTGCGCCGTGCTTCCCTGGGTGGCCCTCTGCTCTTCGGTGAGACCTGGCAGATCATGAAGGATGAAAATTCGGACCGTTGGCCTCACAAGACAGCTCCGCATTGCTTTCAGGCTGCCCGCAAGGCCGTGGGTCGCGCCCTGCGGACCACCAGACCTGCCGCGTCTTCCACCCTGGCGCCTATGCGGGCCCCTCGTTGCCGCCCCGCCTTCGGCCGCCCCGGAAATATTAGCACCCCTACCTGGCCCCGGCCTGCCCGTCGCCCAAGGCGTGGGCGGGCCGCCTGACTTTTCCCCTCTGCTGCCTCCGCCAACCGCACCAGGGTCTCCAGTCGGCAGAAGGCTCGCGCTGTGCAGCGAGGAGTGGTGCTCGCTGTTCCCAGATGACCCTTGGATTTTGGAGACCGTTACCGAGGGCCTTCGGATCGCCTTTCGCTCCCCGCCTCCGCTGCGTTGCTCCCCGTTGTGGACCGAGGTGCCTCAGACGAGCTCAAGGCCTGCGCTCTTCGCGGAGAAATCGCCACTCTTCTGCAGAAGGCCGCCACGGAGGTCATGCTATGCCCAGACTTCCCAGTCTTCTACAGCTGCCTCTTCGTGGTACCCTAGCCAGGCGGAAGGTGGCGTCCTGTCATCGACCTCTCAGCGTTGAACGCATTCATCTCGGCCCCATCCTTTCGCATGGAGACTGCCCGGGCCCTCAGAGCTTCCGTACGGCCCATGGACTACGCAATCAGTCTAGACTTATCCAACTCTTATCTCCATGTCCCCATGCACCCGGCGTCCAGGAGGTATCTCCGCTTCGCCTGCGACGGAGTAATTTACCAGTTTCGGGCGCTGCCTTTCGGTCTCAACCTCAGCCTCTGGGTTTTCACCCGCTTCATGGACGCAGTAGTGGCCAAGGCGCTACAGTCATCTTCCAGCCCGACGTCGAACTACCTCGACGACCTCCTCCTGCGCAACCAATCGGAGACCGACCTGACATCGGACAGGGATGCACTGATACGGCTGTTGTCGCGGTTGGGGTTCCTAGTCAACGCAGGCAAGTCGGACCTCACTCCCTCGCGTCATTTCGTCCACCTCGGCATGGAGTTCGCCTCCGACCTCAACAGGGTGTGTTTACCGGAGCCGCGGATCCTGAAATTAGTCGCCCTAGCCGGCCAGGTAGCCCAGCAGGACGCAGCCTCCGCCAGAGCCTGGCTTCAGCTCCTTGGTTTGATGAATGCGGTGGCGGATCTACTCCCCCTCAGTCGTCTCTACACCCGGCCGCTACAGCTGCATCTCATGCTTCACTGGTGTCCCTCCTCCGGCGATTTGGCCGCCATGGTACCCGTGACTCCGTTGCTTCGCCCCCATCTGCTACGTTGGACGGACACGTGGCTCGCTTCGGGAGTTCCCCTGACCGCTACTCCTCCTCGACTCTCCCTGTGTGTTGATGCAAGTCTTGCTGGTTGGGGAGCCCACCTGCTACCGCGGTTCCTTACGATGTCCAGCCCTTGGCCTCCAGAGTTCGCGGACAAGCATATCAACTGGTTGGAGCTGCAAGCAGTCTGGCAAGCCCTCATCGCGTGGGAGGAACAACTCAGTCACCAGGAGCTGCTTGTCCTCTCCAACAATGCAACAGTGGTTGCTTACATCCAGAAGCAGGGCGGGACACGCTCACCCGACCTGTGCCTGCTCCTCTACCGTCTGATGCGCTGGTGCGAGGACCGCAACATTTCCCTCAGTGCTCGACACATCCCCGGTCACCTGAATGTGTTGGCTGACTCTCTCTCCTGGCGCGGTCATTTGCTACACACGGGAGTGGACCCTACGCCGGGACATCTTTCAGATGATTTGCGCGCACTGGGAGACGCCTATGGTCGACCTGTTTGCCACGAGGTGGAATCACCAGCTTCCCCTATTTGTCTCCCCGATCCCAGACCCTCTGGCCTGGACAGTCGACGCGCTTTCCATCCCTTGGGACGGTCTCATCACGTATGCGTACCCCCCGACAGTCCTCATCCCCAAAGTTCTCCTCAAGCTTCGAGGATGCAATGTGGTCGTCTTCCTGGTCGCCCCGTTCGATTGGAACCGGTCCTGGACCACCGACCTTCTCAGCCTCGCCACGGACCCCCCACTGCTGCTGCCCACGCCCAGCACGATGCTCAAGCAACCCCGACAACCGCTGTTCCACCCGTGCCCAGAGCGCCTACTCCTTCAAGCTTGGCGGTTGTGCGGCAAGCCCTTGCCGCTAGAGGCTTCTCAAGTGCAGCAGTGGAAGCTATCGCTACAGCCCGCAAACCCTTGACACGACGCGTCTACGAGGGAAAATGGCGAGTACTGTGCTCCTGGTGCGACAACCAGCGCCTCGCCCCCACCGACCTACCCAATCCCCAGCTCGCGGACTTCTTCCTCTGGCTCTTCGGAGACCTAGGGTTGGCCCCTATCACCATCAGAGGGTACTTGTCCATGATTGCCGACACCTACCGGCACCTCGGCCGCCCAAACCCCGGCAACTGTAAGGATATTGCCGACCTTATGACTCACTTCGGCCTGCAGTGTCCGGTGCCCCGCTCGCTCATTCCTCGCTGGGACCTACCCTGGGTACTGACTTGGCTGAACTCTGCCAGATTCGAACCGCTGCCTTTGGCCCGCATCGCGGATGTGACTCGTAAGACATGCTTCCTGTTGGCCCTTGCCACGGCAGCCCGAGTTAGCGAGCTACACGCGCTGTCAGTGCGCCCTGCCTGCCTGCAGTTTTGAGCGGATGGTTCCATGCGGTTGCTTATAGACCCTGCCTTCATTGCCAAGACCTTTGACCGCACCACAGGTGATCACCTTACGGCCGCTGAGAGGGACAAACTTCCCCCAGGAGACCAGGCAACAAGATCCTGTGCGAGCCCTACGTGTGTACCTACGCCGTACCAAAGCCATCTGGAGAGGACGCTCACGCCTCTTTCTACCTTTAAAGCCTGGCAGAACTGACTTAACAGCCCAGACAATATCTTCCTGGCTACGCTGGGTCATGCGGTCCGCCTACCAGGACCTCTCCCCACAGGGAGCGAAGAGGCTAAAGATACGTGCACACGAGGTACGCGCCATGGCCACAAGCGTTGCTTTCGACCGGAACTGCTCCATCAAAGACATCATGGCAGCCGTGGGGTGGTGGGCAGAATCTACCTTCGCCCGCTTCTACCTCCGGGATCTGGCAGGCCAGCGAGACAACCTCGCACTGGTGGGGGACATCACTGCAGCGCAACACTCCCTCCGCACTTAGCTAAAATTGTAGGGAGTTTGCGGCAGGGAGGATGGCTCTAATTGGCCCTAACGGAGGTGTTTGGGTGCGGCACCCTCCTCCTTATAGCAATTCTTCCATAAAGTCATGTCATCGGTAATGTTTTTGAAGAAATAAATTCATTTTTCTCTAAAAGGTATTTTTTCGAAAAATACTTACCGATGACATGACTTGGAGGACCCTCCCACCTGCCCCGCTTTCTGCTGGTGAGCTAAGAATACTGACTGGTTGGTCACCACGTGACTCAGAACCGGATGGGCAGGAATGGGAGACAACTCTCAGCCCCTCTGGGGGTTCTCCGAGTGCATCCCGGGTTGTGTGGTAACACAACGGGTTCTTAGACTAAAATTGAGTAAGTAGTAGACACTTCCATAAAGTCATGTCATCGGTAAGTATTTTTCGAAAAAATACCTTTTAGGGAAAAATGAATTTTTCCTCATTCCCATTGAGTCAAATTTACGTACAGACACGCTTTATGGTGCCTGTTTTACCTTCGTGTGTACAGCACGCATGATCATCAAGTGCGCGCGCTAAAAATTCCATCTTCACTATTCAAAAAGAGTTGGCCTATTAGGGCTGGTGGAATGGAAATAGAAATATATTGCATGCACCAAAGTTAATAGGAGGATGGAGGTTTGCACATAAAGTAGCGCTTAGTGGCAGCAGACTTTCAGGGCTCCAGTTTCCAACCCTGTGGCACCTTGAGCATCTTGAAATATATGAATATGTGCGCCTCAGAGGCCTCTTACAGGAGGTCCGCCATTAGACGCTACAAGGGTTTGGGGAGAAAAGTCACATGGTACGGTATGCATGATGCAAGCACACCAGACACACTCACCTAGGGTTCTTGTAAAGAAACCTCACTTGTAGACCACACTGGAGTAACAGTTCCAACAGTACTTTATTCTCATGATGCAATCTCAGCACAATGCATCCACAAATGCATCCACACTTTGATACACTGTCTCACACAATGCATCAGCATTTTTGATACACTATATCTCCGATACAATGCACACACATAATTCGCTAACATGCTATACTATTACAGATTTCATACTATTACAGATTTCCAAAACGATCCAGCAAATTACACAACTCAACCAATCAGAAAAGAAAACGTAACCAAAAATCATTAATATTCATTAAAAAGAACACTGTAGATCTATCTACATTCTTCTACTAACATTAAGTGCATTCCTAAATGTCGCGAAATGTAGCCAACATGACATTGTGTACTACAAATCTTTGAGTCATATTTGAGGTCACTAGAACAATCGTAACCCTTCTGGAACCTTCCAGGCTAAAGTAGGTCGGACTTTGCAACAATGTAGCGAAAATATGCAACATTCTAGGTATGCAACAAAAATCTATCCCAATTCTCTACGCAAAAGAAAAGGAATCACACTAAAATGGTACGTGATTTTTATCCAAAATAACTCAACTGATAATTGGATCTTTCCTATGATCAACACACACATGGCTCAAAAAAGAATAACACAACAACAAACGTAATAATAGACGGGCAGATCTCCTGATCCCTTCCTCCAGGCATCCAGTCATGAGCCCATGAAAATACTCAGCATGATGTCCAAGACGAGACAGTTATACACAACTCTACAAATAGGAGACAGCTCAAACTTGATAATTCAAGGGCTGTGCCAGAACAGCTTGGCGCCTCTAGGCACCATGCTATTCTGGCACCACCATTGAACTACTATGGTCAATCTATCGCCTGTTCTGTATGTTATCTTCAGAGCACAACTTCTGAATTTGAGAACTGGAATATTAGGGCTCAGTGTATTAACCCATTTAACCCTTATCATTCGGAATATGCCAGTGTGTGAAATAAGATTTCAAGGGTAGTGCCAGAATAGCTTGGCGCCTCTAGGCGCCAAGCTATTCTGGCACCACCCTTGAACTAAAACCATTGGTCTATATCCTTATCTGTAATTATTATAATGTAGCTTGCATATGGCAGTGTACAAATTGAAGCTTTTAGCCTCAGTATGATATGGGTTAAACCCAAATTTGCATTTTCCAAATTTTGGAGGTGTCACCAAACGACTGTTTCAGTTGCAAGGGATGGATTGGCACTACCCTTGAATTACCATGGTCAGTCAATCCATCTCCAGCTGCAGTGTGCTGGGGCTGAATCTATTAATGTCTATATTGTTATTTTGCAGCCTGAGTGGTGTTGTTATGGTGAGCATGTCAGACTTGAAGCTGGAGGACAAGGTTCCCACTGGAGCATTGTGGGGTCTAGCCAGTGCCATGCTGTACGCTTTTTACCTCGTGCTTGTTCGCCGGAAAGTCAACCATGAGGATCGCATGGATATTCCCATGTTCTTTGGTTAGTGGGGATAAAACTCTGTGTGTATGTGCGCATGTGTGCTTTTCACAAATATATTTCACACAGAAATTTACTCATAAGTATTAATTTTAATTATCTATAGATCCTTAAAATCATATGCAGCGCATACATATTTTTCCATGTTATGTAACTGTGGTGTAATAGCTTTATAGCTTTGAAGATTTTGTTTTTATTTTTTTGCCATTGTATCGCTCAGGAATGCTGGTTAGCAGTCACCATTTACGTGACTGCTAACCTGGACAACAAGGGGACTAATTCTTAAATTTCTTAAGATTGCTATTTTTGGGCAACACCTGCAGCTGGTAAGACTACAACGTGTATTCAGCCCTGAAAATGGCGAGTAATTTACTCGCCATGGCGAGTGATTTTTTTGGGGGCAAGTAAAAAAAAGAATCCACTTGCCAAATGCGAGTGCACTTGTGCGTTTTCCAATCCGTAATTTTTCAGTCCTAAATCCGTGCCCGAACGTTCAACCTTCAGGCCACGGAACACAGTGCCATTTCCGTACTGTCCAGTCTCTTAGCCATAGTCAGTCCCAGGCATCCCCTAATATTTCAGTCCCCTAAAAAACACTACCGCCCACCAGCTGCACATTTGCCATGCACAAAATAACCATAAAAACAGCACATTGACAGTCTCATTTCTTGGCTATGAACCTGATTCCTTACCAACCCCACATCCAAGCACAGATGAAATCAGCGTGCCGCTCAAATCACTACATCAACGGCAACTCAACATAGGCCCACAATTGTCCACTGTATAAGCTCAGGATGGTATGAATCAAAGCACCAAACATGTCTCCTCTCAGCTAACCAGAAATTTCCAGCAAATTCCAACATTCAGCCCTACTACAAATTTTAAAACAAGGCAAAAATTATTTTGAAAAAACACCTGTCCTCTTACTGCCTGAACTGTCCAATTTAAACATATAACGTGACCTGTAAGAGAAACTGTCCCACCTGAACACCATTCAATCTGCCATCAGTGCAACCCTTAGACACTAGCTAAGTCAAAGCCAAAGTGACACCATTGTTGCATCTTTATGTTATGGACCATTATGTGAAGCGCATTGTTGTGGCATTCACAATGCTGTTGATGTGTTGGATCATGCATATCTGATGCCATAAAAAATAGATTAGATATGGTCAGAATGCCTCCAAAATTGGCATGTACATCAAGTAATATATCTGATCTTCAGAAATGTTGCATTTGAGACACAAGCACATGAAAGCTTTTTTTCCATATTTTTCCACTACCCACCCCCGTACTTTTTCTGTTTTTCCAAGTTTACACATACATGCAATACAGTCATACTGACATCTGGTGGCTGGACAACTGAAAAAGGTTACCATGACACTGACATTGATGAAAAATGAGCTTTCAGACCCAAGGCCATTTCCTTGTGTATCTCAGGGCAGCCAAAAAGACAATGCCCAGGCATCCTCATTGACCCTGTTGTCTGGTGACAACAAGCAGGAAGAGGCCTGTAGCCAGCTGCCTTGCCCTATATGCTGCATGCAATCTTTTCCACAGTCAAAAGGGGTCATGAAACAGCTGTGCAATTTTAACATTGTCTACTGAACTAACCCACAGACAAAAGACTACACAAAACAGCCAAAACTATGCTATGCGGAACACACCGCATACCCAAGTAAGTGTCTGGAGTGCTTATTTAGGAGGTAGCAGGGAAAAATGGTTATGTACAGTTCATTTTTATATAAAACACACTTGTCAGAGTCTCAAAAGACCTCAACTCATGTTGCAAATGCAGCAGGCATGTGTGTGCCAAACCTGTGAACACTCCTGTAAAAGCCTGTACTGGTGGCCGCAGCTGCTGGTCCCATAAGAATGCACTCAAAATGAGCTTTATGCACTGTAAAAGTGCTTGTGTTTGGCTCAGAATAGACACCAGAGACATCCTTAGTGACAATTACAGCAGAATTACACCTCAGACGCAGCCAGTGTAGCTGGATCATGCAAAATAACACTTCTGTATGTCACACTATTTTGGCGGCTTATTTCACTCTGAGGTCAGCTGTCCGATGAAATGAGCATGCTGACACTGTTTCATTGTAGTTTTCATCTTAACCTTTGACCTTAAGCCCCCCCTCCCCCCACCTCCAACCACCCCCCCCCCCCCCCTCCACCTCACCCCACCCCCACAACTTTAATAACTGAAAAAGTGCATTATTATTATTTTTTTTTACGCATTTATCAAACTGAACGCCCCAAACCCCACCCCTTTCAAGGTCAAGGTCAAAGCTCAAGGTCGAAGGTCAGACTCATGAATACCTGTAAGACAAAAAATAAACACACAAACCATAGCTCACAGTGCAGGTAAACAGGGTGTTGCAACGCAAATCATGCAAAAACGCCTATAAAACTGCAATCGCATCGATTTTTTTGCAAAATTGAAATTTTTCATGATTTTCTCAGTTTTTCAACTGCAAAAGTCCAAACTCAATGATATAGTTACATTAAACCAGCTTCTGATCTATGTCACATATGGCATGTGGTGCCCTGACAGAGAAACTGTCCCACTGAACACCATTCAATCTGCCATCAGTGCAACCCTTAGACACTAGCTAAGTCAAACCCAAAGTGACACCATTGAATGTTGCTGCATCTTTATGTTATGGCCCATTATGTGAAGCGCATTGTTGTGGTGTTCACAATGCTGTTGATGTGTTGGATCATGCATATCTGATGCCATGAAAAACAGACTAGATATGGTCAGAATGCCTCCAAAATTGGCATGTACATCAAGTAATATATCTGATCTTCAGAAATGTTGCATTTGAGACACAGGCACATGAAAGTTTTTTTTTTCCATATTTTTCCAATTTAAATATATAACGTTACCTTCATTTCTCGTAATACTAGGCAAGCAATAGAGACAAGTTGTACAACAACATTTTTGGTGAGTGCGTTAAAACATTTTTTTACATTTGACATCTGACCTGCCAACCCCTACACAGCTATGGTATTAAAAGTTTGGACAAGTGGTAGTAGTTTTAGAGATGTCAAGCGTAGTTTAGCACATAAGTTACTGTTCGCTCAACGCCGAATGCCGCTTGATGCACGGAAATTTCTCAATACAACACAACATTATTGTCTGTTAGAATCAAAGCACGACAGAAATTTGCCTTTTATATAGCGATTGGAGCTTTGGCTGGCTGGTACAAACGTTCTTCTTTTCAGGCGGTGCGCTTTTCGATTCGGGTTCTTTCTCTTTGGCATGGTTCAGACCGTTGTTTATCTGACGCACTTTGTGAATGAAATGATGCACGCTGGGAAAACCGGAAGTTCGCTCCGCTCGTTTTCATTGGCCCCAAACCGCACGCTCATACCGACTACAAACCTAAACAACACCAAAAACGTTTTTGGTATATTTCATTCTTCATCTGCTTGCGCTCACCTACTCTTTTCAACATCTTCCTGGAAAGAATCACGACGGACGCTCTGAAAGATCATGAAGGAACTGTCAGTATTGGAGGCAGAACAATCAAGAACTTGCGCTTCGCGGACGACATTGATGGCCTTGCAGAAACAGAGGAGGAGCTAGCTCAGCTGGTGGTAAATCTGGACAGTACAGCCATTGTGTTTGGAATGGAAATCAGCGCAGAGAAGACCAAACTGATGACCAATAACGCCAGTGGCATTGGCACCAAAATCATGGTTGGAGGCCAAAAACTGGAAACAGTTGAGAAATTCATATACTTACGAGCCATTTTGGCAGACGAAGGATCAAAACCAGAAATAATGTCCAGGATTTCGCAGACAACAAAAGCGCTGACAAGACTGAAGACCATAATTATGGAAGGACAGAAACATCAGACTCTGCTCCAAGATCAGACTGATGCGCTCCTTAGTCATCTCAGTATTCTTATATTCCTGTGAGTCATGGACCCTCACAGCAGACCTCGAAAAGAGAATACAAGCCACGGAAATGAGATGTTTTCGAAGGCTGCTTGGCATTTAGTACAGAGATCATTTCACGAACGTGGAAGTGGGAAGCAGAATCAGGCAAGCCATCGGGCCCTATGAAGACCTATTAGCCATTGTGAAAAAACGCAAACTGAAGTGGTATAGGCATGTCATGCGATCAGCAGGGATTGCCAAGACAATCCTGCAAGGCACTGTGCAGGGAGGACGAAGGAGAGGAAGACAGAGAAAAAGATGGGAGGACAACATCTCAGAGTGGGCAGGACTGAAGTTGAGCCATATGCGACACACTAAGAATGGCAGAGAACAGAGTGGAATGGAGGGAGCTGGTTGCCAAGTCATCAACGGTCGGCAAGACTACGGGATAGATAGATAGATAGATTTTTCAGCGTAGAATTTCATTAAATGATCATAGTAGCGTAGTATTGGGAACGTTGGCGTAGGAAAATACGGCGAAATCGTAGTGGTTGGCAGGTCTGGCTATCGATACATGCGTTTTCTGATCCGTACTTTTTCGGTCCTCAATCTGAAAGTACTCTAACATTGGGCGTCAAACACTTGTGGTACATTATATTGTTGCATTGGGCTATTTTCAGTAGTAAAATTTTCAGTTTAGCTAGTAACATTTTCAGTTTGGTTAGTAAAACTTGGAAGTCACTAGCCAAAGGCTGGTGGGCAAAATTTTAGATTTTCAGGGCTGGTATTTTGTTAACTCATTCAGCCCGGTGCACATATATCCCAAATTGTGGAGGCATCATCTAACGACTATGCACCTGTTGCAGGAGATGGATTGACCATGATAATTCAAGGGTAGTGCCAGATTAGCTTGGCGCCTCTCAACGCCACACCGGCTCAATATCTGGACCCCCACTTGGGGGACCTAGATTTAAATTTCCATGCACCTAGGGGCTGGAACAGTGGGATATGTGATACGCCCCCCTTCGGGGGGGCTTCCATATGCATTGCTTTCAGTCTCTTATTTAGCGGCCCCCTCTTTCCTATCTTTTTTTTTTTTTTGTGTGCTTGGACCAAAGTAGATCTATGATCATTGGTCTATCATGCACACTTTTCTCCCTTGACAGTGCTTTTCCTACTCACTTGGTAGTTTTTTTTACACTACCCTTGAATTATCACGGTCGACCCATCTCCTGCTGTAATGCGTCAGGGCTGAATGGGTTAATGCAACCTGCTCCAGGCAGTAAATGGTTAACCTCTTCAACTGCCAGGAAAAATTGAATACCACCCAACTGCAAGAGGTCTAGGTATGAGGCCACACAATTGCGGGGGGAAACATGGCTATCTATGCCTCTTGCGGAAACTACTTTGTTCCTTTGATGGCAGGAAATCTTTTACATTGAATTACGCTTAGTTCAAACGCACCATGTGCATTCACTGGTACAGAAGGGGTTAAATCATTCGAGACGTGCCGCCCCCGGATACGCGGCTTATGCCGCGTATCCAGAGGCTGCACATCTCAAATGAGCTAATATCTCCTGTATAAATGTTTTTAGGATGTCTTATGATTTGGCTGCACAAAAGGGATAACTTGGCTTGCGAAGTCTGAATGTTGTAATGTGAAAGACTTTTCTCCTCTTTGTACAGTTCCACCAACAGGTGCGAGGGGCACTAGAAAACCTGTGTTATGTGTGCCTACTCGCATGGAAGGGTAGGAATTAAGGAAAGCCTCGGTTGAGAGCATGGAGAACCCATTGTCATGGCAAATTTTATGTTCCAGCTGCTTCTGTTTTATAATTGCAAGCTCTGTATCTCCCGTACCTGTGTGTTTGTATTGTGACCCAGAATGACGGTACATGTATTTCATTGCCTGTGCCATTTCTGTGCAGGCTTTGTTGGCTTTATCTGCGCTTTGTCTCTGTGGCCGGGGTTCTTCATACTTCACTACTCCAAACAAGAAGTCTTTGAGCTGCCCAACAAAATGCAGTGGCTCTTCATTCTTATAAATGGGCTGATCGGCACAGTCCTCTCTGAGATACTCTGGCTTTGGTGAGTAACCTTGGCACCTTAACCCATTAAGCTACATCAGGTGATGGATGGACCATGATAATTCAAGGGTAGTGCCAGATTAGCTTGGCGCCTTCAGGCGCCAAGCTAATCTGGCACTACCCTTGAATTATCATGGTCCACCCATCTCCTGCAACTGGTACATAATCAGTTATGTGACGCCTCCACAATTTAGGACATGTGGCCTTGGGGCTAAATGGATTAAAGGTCAAACGATTTATTCTAGGCTGTCCAGCAAGAGATGTAGTTTATGAGCCCCTGCAGTCAACAGGGCTCATGTAAATCTAAGCCTCTTGAAGATGTCTTTGGCAAAAAAAATGACACCAACGTCTATGGTTGGCTGTTTCTTGTTACAAGAAATTAATTGCGTGCAACTGGTTCATGACTGGTTTGCTGGTCTTTGGATTTGAACACCTAGCAGGCAACTGGGGCTGTTTGACAGAAAGTGAAATCTGCTTGTTCCTCATTGTGGTTGATGCTTTGAAAGAGGCGCAGGTCAGCCTCGATAATATTACGGTATGAGGGAGCCATCATGTCAGACCGTGTTATTTGTTGGGCACTTAGTGTTATCCGTTGGATACTTCTTTGCATTTTACACACTTGGCAGTCACCTTTTTGGTCGGGATTGCGTGTTATTTGTGATTGCTGATTATTTTAATACTGAATTTTACCATTTGCATGTCAGTAGCGTTTTTAGTTGCCACTAAAACCGCTACCGACACGCAACTTGTGAAGAAAGCGGTAACCACTTGGTAAATGGTAAGCAGTAGTTTCTCGGGCCGAGGTCAGCCTTAGCGGGCATGAGCATGGCTTGCCACCTAAAGCTGACTTATGCACAATGACTTATTGGTAGCAGTGGGAACCAGAGACCCATGCGTGTTATGTCCGGTGCCGCGATTTACTGAAGCACGTAAATGTGACCGAGGCTGTCCTTTTTGGCTTACGTGCGAAGCAAAAGTGAGTCTATTTTTTGGGCCAGTGGTCGTCCGTCCGCCGTCGTCCATCGTCATCCATGGTAAACTTTAACATTGGTATTTTCTCGGACACTATTCAAGCCACATTCTCAAACTTGGCCCAAGGATACTTTGTGGTAAGACCTTTCTAAACATATGAATTTGAGTGACCTCTCACAAAGGTCAAGGCCATAAGGGATCCAAAAATAGGTCAAAATAGCTATATTTTGACATCATTTATTTTTTCTCAAATACTACTCACAACTTCAAACCCAAACTTGGTACAAAGATACCTGATGATAAGACCTTTCTAAACGTACTAATTTGGTTGATCCCTCGGAAAGGTCAAGGGTCTCAAGAGCTGAGGAAATAGGTGAAAAATAGCCATATTTTGACAAAAGATGTTTTTTCTCAAATACTATTCACAACTTCAAACCCAAACTTGGTACAAAGATACCTTATGGTAAGACCTATCTACGCATATTAATTTGGATGACCCCTCAGAAAGGCCAAGGGTCACAAGGGCTCAGGAAATAAGTCCAAAATAGCCATATTTTGACAAGAGATGTTTTTTCTCAAATACTATTCACAACTTTAAACCCAAACTTGCTACAGAGATACCTGATGGGAAGACCTTTCTATGCACACTAATTTGGTTGATCCCTCGGAAAGGTCAAGTGTCACGAGAGCTCAAGAAATAGGTCTGAAATAGCCATATTTTGACAAAAGATGTTTTTTCTCAAATACTATTCACAACTTAAAACCCAAATTTGGTACAGAGATGGCAAGACCTATCTATGCATACTAATTTGGATGACTCCTTGGAAAGGTCAAGGGTCACATGAGGCTGGCAAATGTGTGTAAAATGCTGATTTTTGATAATATTGTAGGTATTCACAAATGTTTGCAAATTTTTCAACCAAATTTGATACAAAGATAGCTGATGATAAGACCTTCCTATGCATGCTAATTTAGTCGACTCATCACAAAGGTCAAGGGTCATGGGGGGTTGACAGGTGTGTGAAAAATGCTTACATTTTCAGAAAACATGGATTTTGCTACTGCAGAAGCCAGCCCTTGTCACAAAGGTCACAGATATGTAAATCGGTCATACACGTGAGCCATAATGGCTTTGCCTTTCTTGTTAATGTTATCACGTGTATTTATACGATCACTAACTCCTTTAGCCCTGATGCACTATAGCAGGAGGTAGATCGACCATGGTGGCACCAAGCTAATCTTGCACTACCCTTGAATTATGGTCAGTCCATCTGCTGGAACTGGTACATAGTTTTTAAGTGACTTAAAAAGTTATTGTCACATCTAACATTGGGGTTAAATGACAATGTATGTATCCTGTTTTTCAGGGGCTGTTTCCTCACTTCCTCACTGGTGGCAACTCTAGCTCTCAGCCTCACCATTCCCCTTGCCATGATTGCTGATGTCTTTATAAAAAATGTGAGTTGGTTTCGTCATAATTTCACTGAAAGACAAGCATTAGAAAAATCCAGCAAAGTTTAGTAAAAATGAAGGCACAGCTTAGTGTTGTTGCAGTTTCATGTTCCAGGCATCTAAATGCATGCTTGATACAATTTGCTAGATGTTTGGTTTTAAGGAAGCATGTGCACACCTCTAGATGCATTTTGGAAAGATGCTTATCAACAACAGATCAAAAAGACGCAGGGAAAACACACAGAAGTAGCACAAATCAAATGGAACAGAAGATGTAACAACAACACAATGTAATGCATCTAAAGAAATAAGCATTTTCTATGTGTTTTTGATTTCGCAGGTACACTACTCCCTGTTGTTTTACTTGGGCTCCATACCGATCTTCATCGCATTCTTTGTAGTGACTTTCTTGACACACTGGGAAAACTGGGATCCAGTGCTTTTGGGTCTGAAGAAGTTGCTCCACTGTATATTCCGGCGAAGACTTGTTCAAAGGTTTGTAGTTTTACAATTTATCATGTTTGAATATTTTGTTTTTATTTCTTTGCCATTAAGCAACTAAAGTCAGAAACGTGAAGTGCATTTTCACCTTTATTGTAAGTTGCAGTATCATATTTTTGGTCATGGACGGAAAGAGGGGAGTGATGCACGTCTTACAGTTTTGTTTGCTTGCAAAGTGGCTTGTAAACAGTCTACTTCTAAAAACTATTTACTTGTCCTTTTTTGGCTCACATGCAAAGCAAAAGTGAGTCTACGTTTTGGGCCACTGGTCATGCGTCCGCCGTTGTCCGTCATAAACTTTAACGTTGGCATTTTCTCTGAGACTATTCAAGCCAGTCTTCAAACTTGGCCCAAGGATACTTTGTGTCAAGACCTTTCTAAACATACAAATTTGAGTGACGTCTCACAAAGGTCAAGGGGGATCAGGAAATATGTCAAAATAGCTTATTTTTCTCAAATCCTATTCAGAACTTCAAACCCAAACTTGGTACAAAGGTACCTGACGGTAAGACCTTTCTATGCATACTCAGTGTTGATTCTAGAGCGCGTTTTGCGCGATTTCTCGCAATATTATGCTCCAAATCGCAAAAAAACACCGATAGCGCGGCCGAAGAATCGCAGAAAAAAGAAACTGGACGCTTTTTTGCACGACCAGCGCGGCCACACCGCTGCTGCGTAAAAGCCTGCTCGAGCGTCTTGGTGCAGTGTGGCCTGAGTCAAGCCAGGGCAATTTCACTATTATTTACCTGTTTAACAGAACACAGATTCCATTCACAGAAAACCAATTCACGTGTCGCTCTCGCGCTGTGGAAGTACACATGACAGATCAGAGCGAACTCTAGTCTGTGATTGGCTGAATAGCCTTCGGCTGTTGTAATCTGTCTTCTCATTGGCTAGCATTTCTGTACTGTATTCATGTTGTATCATTCGTGTACCAACACAACCATTTTACCGATGCGGGATTGTACTTCAGCCTGTGTTGCTTTTACTTGAGGATTGTAACTTAGTATGGATTTTACCTGATGGATTTACATTAAATACTCGAGCTGTACACGTTTCCTTGTGTTTTCCTAGCGAGCTGAAGGTATGCATAGAAAGTACGATAATGTCGTGCACTTTTAACCTGGTACTCATTCACGCACACGTCTTACACACTTTCTCCTTGAGGGCCGTGATCAATTTTGAGGCCATATTGGTTAACACGAAATACGGTTAACACGAAGTGATTTTCCGTGTCCCCAGAAATTCGTGTTAAGCGGACTCCACTGTATGTATGAATGTGTGTATATATGTCGTTTTAAAGTAAGCAGTGCAACGCGATTTGAGGGCCTCCCTTTTACACCTTGAGGGGCTCCCTTTTTTGATTAGAGGGAGCCTTTGGGCTCACTTTTCTGAAATCCTAGAATCAACACTGCATACTAATTTGGTTGATCCCTCGGAAAGGTCAAGAGTCACAAGAGCTCAGTAAATAAGTGAAAAATGGCCATATTTTGATAAAAGATGTTTTTTCCTCAAATACAGTTCACAATTTCAAACCCAAACTTGCTACAGAGACACCTCATGGTAAGACCTATCTATGCATACTAATTTGGATGACCCCTCGGTAAGGTCAAGGGTCACAAGGGCTCATGAAATAGGTCCGAAATTGCCATATTTTGACTACAGAGACACCTGATAGTAAGACATACTAATTTGGATGACCCCTCAGTAAGGTCAAGGGTCACAAGGGCTCAGGAAATAGGTCCGAAATAGCCATATTTTGACAAGACGTTTTTTCTCAAATACTATTCACAACTTTAAACCCAAACTTGCTTGCTTTTCTCAAATACTATTCACAACTTCAAACCCAAACTTGGTACAAAGGTACCTGATGGTAAGACCTTTCTATGCACACTAATTTGGTTGATCCACTGGAAAGGTCAAGGGTCATGAGAGCTCAGGAAATGGGTAAAAAATAGCGATATTTTGACAAAAGATGTTTTTTTTCAAATACTATTCACATCTTCAAAGTCAGACCCAAATTTGCTACAGAGATACCTGATGGTAAGACCTATCTGTGCATACTAATTTGGATGACCCCTTGGAAAGGTCAAGGGTCATGAGAGGCTGGCAAATGTGTGTAAAATGCCAATGTTTGATAAAATTGTAGGTATTATCAACATTTTTGCAAATTTTTCAACCAGATTTGGCAGAAAGATAGCTGATGATAAGACCATACTAATTTAGTTGACTCATCACAAAGGTCAAGGGTCACAGGAGGTTGACAGATGTGTGAAATATGCTTCATTTCAGATAAGATGGATTTCGATGCTGCAGAAGCCAGCCCTTGTCACAAAGGTCACACATATGTAAATCGGTCATACAGTGAGCCATATTGGCTTTGCCTTTCTTGTTAAAGGTAAAAAACCCTCCAAATGTGATACATGTACTATGTAATGTTTTCTCTTTGTAACAGGATAAGAGAGTTAGATCGTGAACAGACTGCAAGTTTGATAAATGGAGAAGCTGCCTGAGCTGTCATACCAGCATATCTGCAAACTTTGTGAATCATCAGCATAGGCTTCAACTTGTGTTTTTGAGTGCATCAAACTAGATACTGCTCCGCAGGGAACACATACAAGTACAACAGTATCTTCACTGTTTTTTTCCACAGTGAGAACTGCCAACAGGACACTACTGTTAAGCATGGAACAGATACAACAGACAGTAGCTTCACAGTTTTCTTGACACTGAGAGCTGTGTGCCAGCAGGCAGTTTTCCCTGTGGAGAGAACTGTGAAGATATTTTATGGCTGTGACTTTATTTTACTGGGGACATTGGATGCGTTCAGTTTGGAGTTGTGATTTGCTCATGTTTGTTTAGCCCTCATGCATGCAACCACCAGTATTGTAAACAGTACAGGTGGCTGCATGCACACAGGGTTAAATGTTGATCAGTCATGTGTTCTGGTGTATGGTACTTTATGCTGTATTGTGCTTCAGTGGTGTTTCTGTCAGACGGCAAAATTATAGCTGTCATCATTATTTATTCACATGTTGAGGTACAGGCGTTGTATTTGGCTAAAGTATGACTTTCGAAGTTATCGCTGGAGCTCTCACTCATTGAGTCATTTATTGAGCCATTTATCTTCATAGAAGTGTGATCTATGTACAGGTCCATTTGTCTTGTCAGAATGTATGATCATGTGTACACATATTTACTAGTTCAAGCAGAAAGTTGCAGTTGTCATGGTGTTTTTTTTTCTACAGAATAGTTTGTATGAAGAGGTTCCATTTCGCATCAATTATGCACAAAATATGCTGGTTCTGTCAGCAGACATTTAACAGAGAACAGTAATCAGCTTACTGGAGACGCAACATTCGTGTATTTCAACTTTCCATTTTATGATCATAATTTGGTATAATATGCATTTTAACTTTATAATATGCTAGCTTGTCTTTTTTGTCCTGAAGTCATGAAATGCCAAATGGAGTTCATTTGATCTGGCGCTAGTCAGACAGTGTTGTGTAAAGGATTCATCTAGCTGTTGGACATTGTTCAGTCTGATTGTATGGGTGAAACGTCCAATTTAATCCCACAGCCACATTTCCCAAATTTTGAATGTGCTGCGCAGCAACTGTGCACCAGTTGCAGGAGATGGATTGATCATGATAATTTAAGGGTAGTGCCAGATGAGCTTGGCGCCTGCAGTTGCCAAGCTCATCTGGCACTACCCTTGAATTATCATGCTCGATCCATCACCTGCTGTAGGGTGTTGGGGCTACATGGGTTAGTGTATAGTGAAATCCGCCTAACCTGTCAGCAGTAGGTCAAAATAATGTCCTATTAAAACTGCTTCAAGGTCATCACTTTCCAATTTTTTTTGCTGTTGCCACGGAGTTAGAGTTATAATTATTATAAGATAAGAGCATTATAAATATCGTAATTATTATTTATTATTACTTCATAATTTATGCATCATACACAGTCTACACACTCATGGCAATCTCTAGTTGCATGCAGCGATACCGGTAACTGTTGAAATGCTTCATAACATGTATCACTGTAGCTGATTGACCTGTTTTTGCCTCACGTGCGAAGCAAAAGTGAGTATGTTCTGGGCCAGTGGTCGTCCATCCATCTACCGTCGTCGGTGGTAAACTTTAACGTTGTCATTTTTCGGAGACTATTCAAGCCACAGTCTTTAAACTTGGCCCAAGGATACTTGGCCCAAGGATACTTTGTGGCAAGACCTTTCTAAACATACCAATTTGAGTGACCTCCCTTTAAGGTCAAGGTCACGGGTTCAGGAATAGGTAAAAAAATTGCCATATTTTGACATTTATTTTTTTCTCTAATACTATTCACAACTTCAAACCCAAACTTGGTACAAAGATTCCTGATGGTAAGACCTTCCTATGCATGCTAACTTGGATGATGTCTTGGAAAGGTGAAAGGTTAAGAGAGATCAGCAAATGATGTGAAAATTGTCTACTTTTGTAGAATTTTTGTTTTTATCATGATTTTGCTCAACTTTTTAACCGAATTTGGCAGAAAGGTAGCTGGTGATAAGACCTTTCTATGTATACTAATGTGGTTCACTACGAGTACTCAAAAAGGTCAAAAGTGAAAAATGCGTTTGAGAAAACATGGATTTTGCATGTACAAATGCCAGCTCTTTCCTTATGTTAAGTTTGAACACTTGCTTATTTTGGTGACCTGTTGGAAGGTCAAGGTGACAATGGCAATTAATTATATGGATCGGTCATGCACGTGAGCCTTGAGGGCTTTTCCATTCTTGTTATCAGCTGTTCTTCTCTGTTTTTAACACTACATCCGCTTTACTTTATTCTGGGTCCACGAGATTAAATGAATCAAAAAATATTAATCTGCAATGACCCTTTTTGAAATTTTTGTAGAGTGGATGAATATCTTATTCATGTTGGCTAAAGGCTTCCCTACACGGAGAAACGAAATGCACAAGAAACGAAACATTTTCATTGCATCAAAATGCCTTTTCCGCACACGCAGAAACGCGGTGAAAATTCATTTCGCCTGGTACAGGGGAAGTAACTGTTCACTGACATGCTCTGGTTTGTATCGCATCGGTGGATATCGGGTCATATTTCTGATTACTGATGCTTAAAAACTAAACATATAAGACATGTGTGCCTTCACTTACACAATTAAAGTGAATTGCCGACCATATCGAATAAAAGTAAGCGCTTTTGAATGCGTAAACAAGGCTGGTCCAAGTGAATCGAGGATGCCGCCGTCTCGAAGCGATAGCCGCCATCTTGTAGGCAGCTTCGAAGAGCAGCCGATGAAAGTGGGGTTCAGAAAACTGACCTAAAATCATATTTTGGTGGTACTTTAGTGATGATACTTGATAGATTACATTTCGAAAATGATTTCTCCGCTTAAATCGTACAGAATCGTGCGTCACATCACGCAATTCTAGCCATAATAGATCTGACTCCACGGCATCGCTTTTACCATTGCAGTCCTCAGTGTTTGGGCTTGAATGACGTCAGATTGGGGTGTGACCGAGCAGACAGCGCTGATTGGGTGACGGGTAAAATGTTTCGGCGAAATGTTTCGCAAAATAGAGACAAGTTCTATTTCGTGAAATGTGTCGTTTCGCATTTCGTAAAACGGTGAAATGTTGGAGAAATGTCTGAAATGCGGACATTTCGACAAAATGTTTCGTTTCGTTTCTCCGTCTGAGGAAGCCTTAACCCAGGACATTTGATACTTTGGAAATTTCTAGTTGCATCCCTGTTGCGCACTGCTGGCATTTGTTGTCAAACTTAACCCGTTGCATGTTGGTAGCGGTTTTAGTCGTGATGATTCCCTGAGGAATCATCCCAACTAAAACCGCTACCTACACGCAAAGGGTTAACAGCCTCATGCACACTAGTTTCTTACTTTTTCTATGAACTGCCTTGCCAGTTTGTTGTTTACATTTGCGACCAAACACTCTCTGGATCACCTAGCAGGTTAAGAGGATTGAGTGAGTGGCTGTTTTTAATAACCCCATTCTGTGGGTGGCCAGACGCCAACTTCTGAGTAATTTGTCAGTTATTGAATTGCATGATTAATTTCTTGTAAAGACTCTTTTCGGCTTTGTATACAGATACAGTGTACAAGTAGAAATGTGTAATTTTGTAGATATTTTGTAAATAATCTTTTTGGGGACAGAGAACATGACAAATAGTACCAGCATAATTTTTTAGATGCTTTTGTTAGACACATTTTTGTGTGGTAAATTATGATTTTTACCTTTATTTATTTTTTTGCTTCTTGTTGGTCTGTGTACTTCAAGACTAATGCAGCATTATCCGTGCCAAAATGCAGATCTTGGCAGACACTGTGGGTCAAGTCAGCCCGCAACATTGTCATATCTTTTATTTGACTGTTTTTTTCTGGTCATTCATGATTTTGCACTACGTCAGCTAGTCTGTTCCATCATCACAGAGGCTTATATTCTCATCAGCAGGGGCTCATTAGAATATGTGCATCTTCCTTGAAGAGATTAGCATCTGTTGTAAATCAGCCTGAGGAGTCATTAGCCTACAACTAGGCAGTGAATTTCTTCTCTTTTTTTAGCACAAGGTATGACTGACTTGCATTTTAAAGAAATTGTAAGATTTTGCAGTGGAAACAGTGCATAGTGACAGCCTTCTCAGGTTCTGATAAATCTCGTCTTTTTTTTTTTTCTTTTTTCTTTTTTCGCAACGTTTGTAAAGGGATAAGAATCAAGCAGAAACTATTATTTAAATATTTTGTTTTGTATGTGAAACTTGATTTGTGCATCCAGCAGTTTGTACAGCAGAGTGAGTTGGGCCACAATTTATGTTTACTTGCTGCTTATATTTGCAAATTTTCTTGGACAATATCATGTATTTTCTGTCATTTTTGCATCTCAACCGTCCTGTGTTTGCCACCACCAGTACTTTCAACAGTACCAGGGCTGCATAACAGATGGTCATAAACCCCTTCACTGCTGAGAAAAGGTTCACACTACACAATTACAAGAGGCTTAGATCCACATGAGCCCCTGCAATAGTGGGGGTCCATGAGGATCAGTGCCTCTTGATGGGCCTGTTTTGTATCAGTGTTTCTTGGACAGGTACAGATTTCAGAAACGCAACTTGTGATCACTGACAGTGAAGGGGGTGAATCTCAGAGACCCTATGGTGGCATTGGGGTTCGCTGTATTACAAGCAAGGACAGAGCACAGACATTTTAAAGAAGATGAAATAATCACGCGAAACACTGTACCATGGTGTATTTTTAAATGGGGTATGTAGTGTATTTTAAGTTTTATCATGAGCTGGTAGCATTTATTATCCTATGGTGTCCAATTTGCTTAAATTCTCCACTTTAGTGTGCGGATACCTTCAGTTTGACTTTCATTAGTAGTTTCAAATTTCGCTCTGTCTTTGAATCTCAAGACTGTCATCTCATTTAGCCTGCTCACATATTGTCATCTCCACCTTTATTAAGGCGTAGATTCTGTAAAAGCTAGCTTCCATTTACGAATACAGAGAGTACACAAATGAGTTCCAATATTCTAAGCCAAATACGAGTTAATGCATGCAGAGTACTCACACACAGTGTCTTTCTGTTTCTTCTTTCCTAACCCATAAAGCCCCAACCTGCTACAACAGAATGTGGATCGACTATGACGGTTCAAGGGTGGTTTCAGAATAGCTTCGCACCTGTAGGTGCCAAGCTATTTTGACACCACCCTTGAACTATCATGGTCGATTTGCCTCTTGAACTATCATGGTCAATTTGTCTCTAGAACTGTGATGTAGACCTCGGAGGATATATAAAAAGATAATTTCATCCCGAGGATGTAATGAGCTAACCTTGTTTGTGTAGTGTAGTATATTGGTAGCAGGTTTAGTAGCCAGTGGGCAAGTCATCCATTTAGCCTTCTTTTAGCAAAATATTATATAGACATCTGGTCACTAATTTGGTGGAATGTAGTAGTTTTAAGTAGCTAATGACTTGGTGTCAAGGGGAATTCTTATTGGTAAGCAATTATTGGAGTAACAGCCATATATTCTTTAATCCTATTGCAGTCTGTAGGGTCTTTTGGTGTGATGGTTTCTGTAGGCATCATCATAACACAAAGTGTTATTGACAGCCAAAGGGTTAAACATTTTTCTGCGGTTCCAACTGTGTGAATGGGGTGTGTGCAATCAGCTTTATTTTGAATGTACATTTCAGGATTTTGTGTATGTACATCAATGGCACAGCACCATCACCAGAATGTAAGTGGTGGTGCATGATTTTGTTCATTTTCCCCATTTGTATATTTGTTTTATGCTGTATACCCATTTATATGACCTTAATTTTGTATTTTATCACCGGTCATGTCAACTCATCGATAGAAACATGCTATTGCTAACTTGATATTCAGTATTGATATTATCGCTTTCCAGAGTAAATAAATAGCGGTGCAGTTTTCTTGTGGTGATATGTGTGTCTCTGCATGTAAATCTACACTTTTAGTTTTATGAAATGTCACTTGTATAGACTTTGTTTTAGAATTGTGGATCCTATAATATCTTAAAGTCTTGTAATTGGATCATAATGAACTGAAGGAGAGGTTGGGGGAAAATCAATGTGCGTTGGTCTGATATTTTGGACCTTGCTAGCACAGGTTGCACGGCCCACAATCACAGGCCAGCACACAAATGTTGAATATGGGCGGCAGAAACATGCTGTGTGATGCACATTTGGAAAGTACAGGTCAGCCTCAGTATATTGCGGTACCCAGGAGTCGTAAAGTCAAACTGTATCATTTGGGATCCTGTTGTCATAGTGCTAAATTTACAGTGCTGAAACTCATAATGAAAACCAGTTGTTAAGCACAAGGTGCTTAAGCTGTTGTAGACCCAAGGACCTTTCCTCCAAGTGGGAGTCATGGACTTCAGCATGTTGTATTGGATACCACGGTATACTGGAGTGCGTGATATTGAGGCTGACCTGTATATAGGCTGACTTTTTAAAATCTGCTTATTGTCTTATGAAGACACTATTACAGATTAGGAGATTTACCACCATTTTAGTTCAAGGGTGGTGCCAGAATAGCTTGGCGCCTTAGGCGCCAAGCTATTCCGGCACCACCCTTGAACTAAGTCAGATTTATTTCAAGCAGTTTTGTATCAGTTCGAATGGTCTTAAAGGTCATGGGTCAGAATACAGTCAAAATTGTTCCGACCCTGTTTGGTGCCCCGAATTGAAATCACCTTTGTGCTGGACAATGGACATTTTTTTCTTGTCGTATGCATAATTCTCACATACTCGCATTTTGTGTCTATGTAAAGCTATTTGATGTGATCATGTGTCATGTACATATCCGATTGATTATGGTAGCAAGAATGATTATCTTGATGTGTAGCTTGATTTATATGATGGATGTATGGCCTTCCGCCAAACCCCAGGAAATAACAACATGCTTGCTGGCATGTTGAAACCAAATAAAAGACTCCAGTGAAAAATTCATGCGAGTGAAATATGTTTCTGTTGAAAGGCGTGATCAGATGTTTCTTTCTTGCATGCATTTCATGCATATATTTTAAAGAAAAAGAGTTGAAAATAGTTTAATATCTTCTTGAAATTGCTGGTTTACAAAAAAAAAAAGGAACAAATATTACATCAGCAAGGTGTTGTATAGAAAATGTGAACTATATTACTATGGTTTACAACTCATTCAATCTCCCGTTTCTCACACTCACTTTTACATTAAACATTTGCATCTAGAGTGAAATACATTTTGCCCTATGAAGGCAGAAGACAGCAAGTCCATTTATTTGAAAATCCAGATTTTTATTGTAATAAAATGAAAATGTCGCTTTGCATAAAAACGGACTTGCTGTCTTTTGCAATCTTAAAGCAGCACTGTGGATACCCTTGTACAGGCCTCTGCAATCACAGACTGTACAAAAAATGCACTTCAAGGACGCAGAAAAAAGACACGGTCACACCTAAACTACTTGGTGAATACGCATTCTGAAGCTATAACATCTGTAAGAAAGATACGATACAGTAGCACCAATGAAATATGCCTTCCTTGTACACTCCCGAGGTAGTGTAAGCCATTGTCTTTGCATATAGGCATTCAAATCTCATACATTTTAAAAGAATCATCTAATCTCCTTTTGAATAATAATTCTGAAGTGTTAAAATGCCACTCTGTACGACAGACATTGTACAATATATTCAATTATGTACAAAAGGCCACAGACCACCAGTCAATGCTTTGTAAAATTAGAAATGTTTTCGTCTTTTCCGGTGTCTGAATCGTACCTTCTGTGGTAATGTAAAAGCACACAAGCAAAGACCACCAAAATGGTTGCACTGCAATGAACGACTTAGACATTGCTTTACTGCTGATGTCGGGTACAGCGGCACAAAATTCGTGTGCTGGTCTGTGACTTTGGTCCTTTCGGCCACTGGCCGGAAGTTCCAAAGTCACAGACCAGCACACAATTTAGACGCACACAGTACGGTAGTTAGCTCGGGACGCTTTAGCTGCCATGGTGGTCGGCCTACAACGTTTGAATGGTGGCTGAATGGGGAGTGACTTGATTATCTGTCAAGCTGTAGCTGTGTCTGTTGCATCAGCCCGATCTTCTGGGAGATTCCCGGGGCACCTCCTCAACTGGTCGACACGAGCCCTGGGGAAAAAGAGCACAGCAAGACTCGCTTATTGGGGGAAATTTTCAGTAGGCAAAAGTTAATTATTCAGTAATAACAACAGCAAACGCTTCTGCAGGTACGCCAGAATTTGGCCTACTGATAAGTGTGTGCTCACGATTTTCGACCGTACTGCTAAGTAAGGTACACACTCACAGACCAGCACACATAATTATACGAAAGACCAGTGCTCAACTCGTACACAAGTATGAAACAGCAAAGCTTATAATGTCTTAATTTCTTCTTGCATGGGTAATTTGTAAACAGTTTCAAGACGGCTCTAGTTTGGCAACAGCTACGCTCAAACTTTGAGAGTTCTTGTCATTAAAATGACAATGCCTGAATTCATCAACAGTTAATATCCCATAAGCCTTTGACAGCTACTGATGGTACCGGTCGGCGGAAAACTGACTGAGAAGGTCGTGCGCGGGCCGAGGTCGGTCCTATGGCCTTTTGCGCACTGGGTAACTTGACCTTTGCGTCTTCCCCGCCGAACACTATCATCAGTTGCAGACATGGGGTTCGAGAATTATACAATTATCGTAGGACTGAACGAAAGAAGGAAGGGGCAACTCACGGCAACAATCTCGGCCTTGATTTCATCCAGAGCGTCGAACGTGGCCACCTGGAAGACGTCCCGTGAACTTGAGGCGATGGCGTTCAGCTCGTCAGCGTTGGTCAGCCCGATACCGATGCCTATAATGGTCACGCCGTCACCCTTGAGATCCGTGGCGGAGGGGATGGTGTCGTAGTAGTTGATGTTGGACTGGCCGTCTGTCAGCAGGATGGCCACGTTCTTGGCGGTGGGCCGCTCGCCGAACCCTCGGCCAAACATCTCACGCGCCTGACGCAGTCCGCCGGCCGTGTTGGTGGAACCAGGGGTGTACCTAAGACAAATACCGCACAGACCAACTCGCTGAACAAAAAATGCGATTTCGATGCTTCTATGCACTAGAGCTAATGACGCACAATTTAGAGCTATGATCTTTTGCTGCGCAAGACCTATGCAGCCTTCGCACATAACAAGATACGACGTTGGTTGTCTCCCTCGATTCGCTACCGCTAGAGCGGTAGCGAATCGAGGGAGATAACCAGTGTGTACAATATCGCCTATAATAATTCAAGGCTGGTTTGCCAGAGGCGCTAAGCTATTCTGGCACCACTCTTAAACTATCATGAACTCTAATGTAGTCTCTCACAGGGCAATTCCCAAATGTGTATTTTCAAACGCATGGTTCAATGAGCTAAAGTATTGTTAGCAAGTATATACGCACTTATTTTCAACACATTCGAGACGTGCTGCATTCGGATACGCGGCTATATGCCACGCATCCGTAAGCGGCTCGTCTCGAGTGAGCTAAACCGACATAGTTCAGGCACGCAATAATTCACGAGGATAGACCGCAGACAGACTGACTTGCTGTTTTGTGAGACGATCACGTCTATTGACTACCAATCAATGACAGTGATTATCACTGACCTGGTGGTAGCGATGGCGTCCACGACCTGCTCAGGCTGCGCGTAGCGGTTGAAGGAAAAGATGGTGCGGACCTCCGTGCTGTAGGTGATGAGGGAGAAGCGGTGGTCCTGGCCGCCGGCCGTCAGCTCCTGTACCAGCTCCTTGACGTAGGTCAGCATCATGTCGAAGTTCTTGGGTCCCACGCTGGTGCTCGAGTCCAACACGAACACGATGTCCTTGCGCTCTTGGCAGTCTGTTGGGGAGACGCACGACGTTTTTTATGCTAATCCGCTGGGGTCAGTTGCATGAGTGAGCTCAGTCCTGCACCAGCCACTAAGCAAGGTGCTCCGCTAAAGCGGAGCACCTTGCTTAGTGGCTGGCGCAGGACTAAGCTCACTCACACAACTTGCCCTTGGTCTGTAATTTCGGTCCTTACGGTTTGAAGACGCAAGGTATAAACAGTCCAGCACACATTTATCCGTTCGCCTACGCTGTCGTATCTTTTAGGACAGGGTGGGGTGTGTGGGTGTGGATAAATCTTTCCAAATAGTTTTCTATGGTGAACACAGCGAATCGCATTCAGACTCGAACTGATTGGTTTTTTTTCCCAGACTTCCCCAGTCAAAGAAGAAAGACCAGTATCTTCATTTGTTATTTTACGGACCAAACGAGTAGTCATTTCAGTGATCTAGCTAGAGGAGCACAACATAACTGGTATCGGGGGTAAGATGCATGAGAGAGCGTGGTCCTGCGGAAACGGCTATAGCGGAGCCACTTGCTTAGCGGCTTGCACAGGACTAAACGCACTCAGGCTCCGAAGGCACAGGACCTTC
>BTPG01000008.1:108841311-108843811 GCA_036245525.1 Semisulcospira habei
TACGAGCTTTCCCTCGTAGGATAAGGTTTTTAAAACCACTCGAGTGAGATTCTCAGTATTACCTAAACAGCGATGTAGGACTGATTCTTTGTTTTCATCCCTACGTCACACGACCAATTCCTTTCAGTAGAGCAAACTGTACCACTGACTAACATGACCGAGAAATGGCGGACTTTTTGTAGTCCGTGACGCATCTTGGCTTTGTTCTATAAAAGACTGATCTTCAAAACGTTCTAAAGTATATTTTTAAAAAAAATTCTTAGTGTTGTTCAAAACAACAAACACACTACTGGAGACGGCAACGTCATGAAATATTTTAAATTACGTCATAAGTCTATTATGTATAAATGTATATTCCTTTGACGTCAGTCATGGCTGTCGTGATCCAGGTCGGAAGATTTTAAGATTTATTCTTGATTTCTTTTGCGAAAATTGTGGAGGAATGAAAACAATATTGATAGCAGGGGCTTGCTGCACGGACCCTTGTAGGCCTGAGGGGGGAGGTCAAAAGAACCATTGTATCCCTCAGGCCTTCGGCCTTTGGGATACAATGGTTCTTTTGACCTCCCTCAGGCCTACAAGGGTCCGTGTAGCAAACCCCTGCTACCAATAACTTATAATATATACATTACGGTATACAATTACAAATCTCTACGATCTGTGACCCGCACATGTCCTTGAATTGAGTTTGTTTGTTTGTTTGTTTGTTTGTTTGTTTTGGTCGCTCGGTTGGTTGCTCGGTTGGTCGGTTGGTTGGTCGGTCGGTCGGTTGGTTGCTCGGTTTGTTTGTTGGTTGGTTGGCACTCGGTTGGTTGTTTTATTTCTGGTTGGTTGATTTGGTTGTTGGTTGGCTGACTGGTTGGTTGGTTGGTTGGTTCGCGGCTGTTTGTTTTGTTTGCTTTTGGTTGTTTGGTTGATTCTTTGTTTGTTGGTTGGTTGGTTGGTTCTTTTGTTGATTTTTTTCGGCCAAATATTGTTATTTTTCCGCGTCCATTTTTTTTTTTTTTTTTTTTTGTTTGTTTTTTTTTTTGTTTTGTTTTGTTTCTGTTCACATTCTCTGGCTTTTATTTCTTTAGTTCTTCACTGACTAGTTTGACCTTGTTTGCAGCGCAATTACTTATCAGCTCTGTGAACCGGCAAAATAATATGTTCACCCATTACTGTTGCTGGATGACGCAATGCGGAGTACAAAAAAAGTCACTGAGTTAGGAGTCAAGTCTGCATTCATCATAGTCAAATCATTTCATCATTCTTAACCCCTTAACTGCCAGTCAAGACGAACGCAACCCATCTGCAAGAGACATAAATCGGCTTCATGAGCCCCCGCAGCCCCCGCAGTCGCGGGGGCTCATGAGGATTTATGTCTCTTGTTAGTTTTATATTCTTTATGCCTGTATTTGGTCCCATCATTATATGTCGGTCATCGCGAAATTCGTGATTACTGTCAGCAAGGGGTTAAAGGGCACTGGGGCAGTCGTGTTGCTAGTATCCTATTTTATCCCTACTCACAAACCAGATAGGTGAGGCTAGCCCTGGCAGAATTGTACACAAACCAAGGGGAATTACTCAGCGCTGGACAGACAAACAGTTAGATCCCCTGTCCCCGCAGATTGGGTGCCTGATAGGCGGGGACAGGGGATCTAACTGTTTGTCTGTCCAGCGCTGAGTAATTCCCCTTGGTTTGTGTACAATTCTGCCAGGGCTAGCCTCACCTATCTGGTTTGTGAGTATCTATAACTCGAGGCAAATTTGTATCGTGAGTTACATTGTTGTGTAATGTTCTGTGCGTCTACTGTGGTAAATCAGGGTATTTACCCGACCACATATAGAAATGCACCTTCATGTTTGTGTATGTATGTTTCTCCTGCCTACTTCCTAAGTTCCAGAGAAATACATGGGTTATATAAGAGACCTGATGCATTTGTTTGGAGGGATGAGTCCGAAATAGCTCAGGCGGTTAAACGTCGGAGCAGGAGAGCGAAAGGGAATCGCCGGGTCGTGGGTTCGAATCCCGTCCTGGCCCTGGTAGCTGGACTCACAATCCAGGGGAAAAAAACGGATTTGTTCAATAGCATAGCATGTCCGTTGAAAGGTCCTGGTAAATCAAAGTGGCACAGTTGGAGTGCGCCTGCGTTGATCAGTGTTCAGGTCGTACTCCATAGGCGATAGATTTCCCTGTCCCCCATAACCCGCCCGTCAGGGCCGTCCATGATCACCTTGGTGCTGTGGACGTTAAACCCGAACTAACTAACTAACTCGTTTGGGCTGGCGATTGGGTGCCTGATAGGCGGGGGCAGGGGATCTAACTGTTTATTTATCCAGCGCTGAGTAATTCCCCTTGGTTTGTGTACATATTTTATCCCTAACATCTTTACATCATTTGTTCATTCAGTAATCAAGTTTCTCAGTCAGATAATATTATATGCGACTGACCACACTTGAGCGGCACTGCTGCACCATTTGAAGAACTGTGCCGTGTACTGTTGGTGATATACAGCAG